>JBBPBP010000712.1:0-23114 GCA_037974735.1 Cicer chorassanicum
GCCAATTAGGGTTTTTAACCAATCTTGTGCATCCAATAAGTGATTTTGTGTCATTGGTTGAACATTTATGTCATTTTCGTCCTCCCAAGGCTTATTTTGGTCCAATTAGGGTTTTTAACCAATCTTTTGCATCCAATAAGTGATTTTGTGTCATTCGTTGAACATTTAGGTCATTTTCGTCCCCCCAAGGCTTATTCTCGTCCAATTAGGGTTTTTAACCAATCTTGTGCATACAATAAGTGATTTTGTGTCATTGGTTGAACATTTAGGTCATTTTCGTCCTCCCAAGGCTTATTCTCGACCAATTAGGATTTTTAACCAATATTGTGCATCCAATAAGTGATTTTGTGTCATTGGTTGAACATTTAGGTCATTTTCGTCCTCCCAAGGCTTATTCTAGCCAATTAGGGTTTTTAACCAATCTTGTGCATCCAATAAGTGATTTTGTGTCATTGGTTGAACACTTAGGTCATTTTCGTCCTCCCAAGGCTTATTCTCGTCCAATTAGGGTATTTATCCAATCTTGTGCATCCAATAAGTGATTTTGTGTCATTGGTTGAACATTTAGGTCATTTTCGTTCTCCCAAGGCTTATTCTCGTCCAATTAGGGTTTTTAACCAATATTGTGGATCCAATAACTGATTTTGTCATTGGTTGAACACTCAGGTCATTTTCGTCCACCCAAGGCTTATTCTCGTCCAATTAGGGTTTTTAACCAATATTGTGGATCCAATATGTGATTTTGTGTCATTGGTTGAACATTTAGGTCATTTTTGTCCTCCCAAGGCTTATTCTCGTCCAATTAGGGTTTTTAACCAATCTTTGCATCCAATAAGTGATTTTGTGTCATTGGTTGAACATTTAGGTCATTTTCGTCCTCCCAAGACTTATTCTCGTCCAATTAGGGTTTTTAACCAATCTTGTGCATCCAATAAGTGATTTTGTGTCATTGGTTGAACATTTAGGTCATTTTCGTCCTCCCAAGGCTTATTCTCGCCCAAGTAGGGTTTTTAACCAATCTTGTGCATCCAATAAGTGATTTTGTGTCATTGGTTGAACATTTAGGTCATTTTCGTCCTCCCAAGGCTTATTCTCGTCCAATTAGGGTTTTTAACCAATCTTGTGCATCCAATAAGTGATTTTGTGTCATTGGTTGAACATTTAGGTTATTTTCGTCTTCCCAAAGCTTATTCGCGCCAATTAGGGTTTTTAACCAATCTTGTGCATCCAATAAGTACATTTGTGTCATTGGTTGAACATTTAGGTCATTTTCGTCCGCCCAAGGCTTATTCTCGTCCAATTAGTGTTTTTAACCAATCTTGTGCATCCAATAAGTGATTTTGTGTCATTGGTTGAACATTTAGGTCATTTTCGTCCTCCCAAAGCTTATTCTCGTCCAATTAGGGTTTTTAACCAATCTTGTGCATCCAATAAGTGATTTTGTGTCATTGGTTGAACAATTAGGTCATTTTCGTCCTCTTAAGGCTTATTCTCGTCCAATTAGGGTTTTTAACAAATCTTGTGCATCCAATAAGTGATTTTGTGTCATTGGTTGAACATTTAGTTCATTTTCGTCCTCCCAAGGCTTATTCTCGTCCAATTAGGGTTTTTAACCAATCTTGTGCATCCAATAAGTGATTTTTTGTCATTGGTTGAACATTTAGGTCATTTTCGTCCTCCCAAGGCTTATTCTCGTCCAATTAGGGTTTTAAACCAATGTTGTGCATCCAATAAGTCATTTTGTGTCATTGGTTTAACATTTAGGTAATTTTCGTCCTCCCTAGGCTTATTCTCGTCCAATTAGGGTTTTTAACCAATCTTGTGCATCCAATAAGTGATTTTTTGTCATTGGTTGAACATTTAGGTCATTTTCATCCTCCCTAGGCTTATTCTCGTCCAATTAGGATTTTTAACCAATCTTGTGCATCCAATAAGTGATTTTGTGTCATTGGTTGAACATTTAGGTCATTTTCGTCCTCCCAAGGCTTATTCTCGTCCAATTAGGGTTTTTAACCAATCTTGTGCATCCAATAAGTGATTTTGTGTCATTGGTTGAACATTTAGGTTATTTTCGTCTTCCCAAAGCTTATTCGCGCCAATTAGGGTTTTTAACCAATCTTGTGCATCCAATAAGTACATTTGTGTCATTGGTTGAACATTTAGGTCATTTTCGTCCGCCCAAGGCTTATTCTCGTCCAATTAGTGTTTTTAACCAATCTTGTGCATCCAATAAGTGATTTTGTGTCATTGGTTGAACATTTAGGTCATTTTCGTCCTCCCAAGGCTTATTCTCGTCCAATTAGGGTTTTTAACCTATCTTGAGCATCCAATAAGTACATTTGTGTCATTGGTTGAACATTTAGGTCATTTTCGTCCTCCCAAGGCTTATTCTCGTCCAATTAGGGTTTTTAACCAATCTTGTGCATCCAATAAGTACATTTGTGTCATTGGTTGAACATTTAGGTCATTTTCGTCCTCCCAAGGCTTATTCTTGTCAAAGTAGGGTTTTTAACCAATCTTGTGCATCCAATAAGTGATTTTGTGTCATTGGTTGAACATTTAGGTCATTTTCGTCCTCCCAAGGCTTATTCTCGTCCAATTAGGGTTTTTAACCAATCTTGTGCATCCAATAAGTGTTTTTGTGTCATTGGTTGAACATTTAGGTCGTTTTCGTCCTCCTAAGGCTTATTCTCGTCCAATTAGGGTTTTTAACCAATCTTGTGCATCCAATAAGTGAATTTGTGTCATTGGTTGAACATTTAGGTCAATTTCGTCCTGCCATGACTTATTCTTGTCCAATTAGGGTTTTTAACCATTCTTGGGTAAACAATAAGTGATTTTGTGTCATTGGTTGAACATTTAGGTCATTTTCGTCCTCCCAAGGCTTATTCTCGTCCAATTAGGGTTTTTAACCAATCTTGTGCATCCAATAAGTGATTTTGTGTCATTGGTTGAACATTTAGGTCATTTTCGTCCTCCATAGCCTTATTCTCGTCCAATTAGGGTTTTTAACCAATCTTGTGCATCTAATAAGTACATTTGTGTCATTGGTTGAACATTTAGGTCATTTTCGTCCTCCCAAGGCTTATTCTCGACCAATTAGGGTTTTTAACCAATCTTGTGCATCCAATAAGTGATTTTGTGTCATTGGTTGAACATTTAGGTCATTTTCGTCCTCCCAAGGCTTATTCTCGTCCAATTAGGATTTTTAACCAATATTGTGCATCCAATAAGTGATTTTGTGTCATTGGTTGAACATTTAGGTCATTTTCGTCCTCCCAAGGCTTATTCTAGCCAATTAGGGTTTTTAACCAATCTTGTGCATCCAATAAGTGATTTTGTGTCATTGGTTGAACATTTAGGTCATTTTCGTCCTCCCAAGGCTTATTCTCGTCCAATTAGGGTTATTAACCAATCTTGTGCATCCAATAAGTGATTTTGTGTCATTGGTTGAACATTTAGGTCATTTTCGTCCTCCCAAGGCATATTCTCAACCAATTAGGATTTTTAACCAATATTGTGCATCCAATAAGTGATTTTGTGTCATTGGTTGAACATTTAGGTCATTTTCGTCCTCCCAAGGCTTATTCTAGCCAATTAGGGTTTTTAACCAATCTTGTGCATCCAATAAGTGATTTTGTGTCATTGGTTGAACATTTAGGTCATTTTCGTACTCCCAAGGCTTATTCTGGTCCAATTAAGGTTTTTAACCAATCTTGTGCATCCAATAAATGACTTTGTATCATTGGTTGAACATTTAGGTCATTTTCGTCTTCCCAAGGCTTATTCTCATCCAATTAGGGTTTTTAACCAATCTTGTGCATCCAATAAGTGATTTTGTGTCATTGGTTGAACATTTAGGTCATTTTCGTCCTCCCAAGGCTTATTCTCGACCAATTAGGATTTTTAACCAATATTGTGCATCCAATAAGTGATTTTGTGTCATTGGTTGAACATTTAGGTCATTTTCGTCCTCCCAAAGCTTATTCTCGCCAATTAGGGTTTTTAACCAATCTTGTGCATCCAATAAGTACATTTGTGTCATTGGTTGAACATTTAGGTCATTTTCGTCCGCCCAAGGCTTATTCTCGTCCAATTAGTGTTTTTAACCAATCTTGTGCATCCAATAAGTGATTTTGTGTCATTGGTTTAACATTTAGGTCATTTTCATCCTCCCAAAGCTTATTCTCGTCCAATTAAGGTTTTTAAACAATCTTGTGCATCCAATAAGTTATTTTGTGTCATTGGTTGAACATTTAGGTCATTTTCGTCCTCCCAAGGCTTATTCTCGTCCAATTAGGGTTTTTAATCAATCTTGTGCATCCACTAAGTATATTTGTGTCATTGGTTGAACATTTAGTTCATTTTCGTCCTCCCAAGGCTTATTCTCGTCCAATTAGGGTTTTTAACCAAACTTGTGCATCCAATAAGTGATTTTGTATCATTTGTTGAACATTTCGGTCATTTTCGTCCTCCAAAGGGCTTATTCTCGTCCAATTAGGGTTTTAACCAATATTGTGCATCCAATAAGTGATTTAATGTCATTGGTTGAACATTTAGGTCATTTTCGTCCTCCCAAGGCTTATTCTCGTCCAATTAGGGTTTTTAACCAATCTTGTGCATCCAATAAGTGATTTTGTGTCATTGGTTGAACATTTAGGTCATTTTCGTCCTCCCAAGGGTTATTCTCGTCCAATTAGGGTTTTTAACCAATCTTGTGCATCCAATAAGTACATTTGTGTCATTGGTTGAGCATTTAGGTCATTTTCGTCCTCCCAAGGCTTATTCTCGTCCAATTAGGGTTTTTAACCAATCTTGTGCATCCAATAAGTACATTTGTGTCATTGGTTGAACATTTAGGTCATTTTCGTCCTCCCAAGGCTTATTCTCGTCCAATTAGGGTTTTTAACCAATCTTGTGCATCCAATAAGTACATTTGTGTCATTGGTTGGACATTTAGGTCATTTTCGTCCTCCCAAGGCTTTTTCTCGTCCAATTAGGGTTTTTAACCAATCTTGTGCATCCAATAAGTACATTTTTGTCATTGGTTGAACATTTAGGTCATTTTCGTCCTCCCAAGGCTTACTCTCGTCCAATTAGGGTTTTTAACCAATCTTGTGCATCCAATAATTACATTTGTGTCATTGGTTGAACATTTAGGTCATTTTCGTCCTCCCAAGGCTTATTCTCGTCCAATTAGGGTTTTTAACCAATCTTGTGCATCCAATAAGTACATTTGTGTCATTGGTTGAACATTTAGGTCATTTTCGTCCTCCCAAGGCTTATTCTCGTCCAATTAGGGTTTTTAACCAATCTTGTGCATCCAATTAGTGATTTTGTGTCCTTGGTTGAACATTTAGGTCATTTTCGATTTCCCAAGGCTTATTCTCGTCCAATTATGGTTTTTAACCAATCTTGTGCATCCAATAAGTACATTTGTGTCATTGGTTGAACATTTTGGTCATTTTCGTCCTCCCAAGGCTTGTTCTCGTCCAATTAGTGTTTTTAACCAATCTTGTGCATCCAATAAGTACAGTTGTGTCATTGGTTGAACATTTAGGTCATTTTCGTCCTCCCAAGGCTTATTCTCGTCCAATTAGGGTTTTTAACCAATCTTGTGCATCCAATAAGTACATTTGTGTCATTGGTTGAACATTTAGGTCATTTTCGTCCTCCCAAGGCTTATTCTCGTCCAATTAGGGTTTTTATCCAACCTTGTGCATCCAATAAGTGATTTTGTGTCATTGGTTGAACATTTAGGTCATTTTCGTCCTCCCAAGGCTTATTCTCGTCCAATTAGGGTTTTTAACCAATCTTGTGCATCCAATAAGTACATTTGTGTCATTGGTTGAACATTTAGGTCATTTTCGTCCTCCCAAGGCTTATTCTCGTCCAATTAGGGGTTTTAACCAATCTTGTGCATCCAATAAGTACATTTGTGTCATTGATTGATTATTTAGGTCATTTTCGTCCTCCCAAGGCTTATTCTCGTCCAATTAGGGTTTTTAACCAATCTTGTGCATCCAATAAGTACATTTGTGTCATTGGTTGAACATTTAGGTCATTTTCGTCCTCCCAAGGCTTATTCTCGTCCAATTATGGTTTTTATCCAATCTTGTGCATCAATTAAGTACATTTGTGTCATTGGTTGAACATTTAGGTCATTGTCGTCCTCCCAAGGCTTATTCTCGTCCAATTAGCATTTTTAACCAATCTTGTGCATCCAATAAGTGATTTTGTGTCGTTGGTTGAACATTTAGGTCATTTTCGTCCTCCCAAGGCTTATTCTCGTCCAATTAGGGTTTTTAACCAATCTTGTGCATCCAATAAGTACATTTGTGTCATTGGTTGAACATTTAGGTCATTTTCGTCCTCCCAAGGCTTATTCTCGTCCAATAAGGGTTTTTAACCAATCTTGTGCATCCAATAAGTGATTTTGTTTCATTGGTTATACATTTAGGTCATTTTCGTCCTCCTAAGGCTTATTCTCGTCCAATTAGGGTTTTTAACCAATCTTGTGCATCCAATAAGTGATTTTGTGTCATTGGTTGAACATTTAGGTCATTTTCGTCCTCCCAAGGCTTATTCTCGTCCAATTAGGGTTTTTAACCAATCTTGTGCATCCAATAAGTACATTTGTGTCATTGGTTGAACATTTAGGTCATTTATGTCCTCCAAAACCTTATTCTCGTCCAATTAGGGTTTTTAACCAATCTTGTACATCCAATAAAAGATTTTTGTGTCATTGGTTGCACATTTAGGTCATTTTCGTCCTCTCAAGGCTTATTCTCGTCCAATTAGGGTTTTTAACCAATCTTGTGCATCCAATAAGTGATTTTGTGTCATTGGTTGAACATTTAGGTCATTTTCGTCCTCCCAAGGCTTATTCTCGTCCAATTAGGGTTTTTAACCAATCTTGTGCATCAAATAAGTGATTTTGTGTCATTGGTTGAACATTTATGTCATTTTCGTCCTCCTTAGGCTCATTCTCGTCCAATTAGGGTTTTTAACCAATCTTGTGCATCCAATAAGTGATTTTGTGCCCTTGGTTGAACATTTAGGCCATTTCTGTTCTCCCAAGGCATATTCTCGTCCTATTAGGGTTTTTAACCAATCTTGTGCATCCAATAAGTACATTTGTGTCATTGGTTGAACAATTAGGTCATTTATGTCCTCCAAAAGCTTATTCTCGTGCAATTAGGGTTTTTAACCAATCTTGTGCATCCAATAAGTTTATTTGTGTCATTGGTTGAACATATAGGTCATTTTTGTCCTCCCAAGGCTTATTCTCGTCCAATTAGGGTTTTTAACCAATCTTGTGCATCCAATAAGTGATTTTGTGTCATTGGTTGAACATTTAGGTCATTTTCGTCCTCCCAAGGCTTATTCTCGTCCAATTAGGGTTTTTAACCAATCTTGTGCATCCAATAAGTGATTTTGTGTCATTGGTTGAACATTTAGATCATTTTCGTCCTCCCAAGGCTTATTCTCGTCCAATTAGGGTTTTTAACCAATCTTCTGCATCCAATAAGTGATTTTGTGTCATTGGTTGAACATTTAGGTCATTTTCATCCTCCCAAGGCTTATTCTCGTCCAATTAGGGTTTTTAACCAATCTTGTGCATCCAATAAGTGATTTTGTGTCATTGGTTGAACATTTAGGTCATTTTCGTCCTCCCAAGGCTTATTCTCGTCCAATTAGGGTTTTTAACCAATCTTGTGCATCCAATAAGTACATTTGTGTCATTGGTTGAACATTTAGGTCATTTTCGTCCTCCCAAGGCTTATTCTCGTCCAATTAGGGTTTTTAACCAATCTTGTGCATCCAATAAGTACATTTGTGTCATTGGTTGAACATTAAGGTCATTTTCGTCCTCGCAAGGCTTATTCTCGTCCAATTAGGGTTTTTAACCAATCTTGTGCCTCCAATAAGTGATTTTGTGTCATTGGTTGAACATTTAGGTCATTTTCGTCCTCCCAAGGCTTATTCTTGTCCAATTAGGGTTTTTAACCAATCTTGTGCATCCAATAAGTGATTTTGTGTCATTGGTTGAACATTTAGGTCATTTTCATCCTCGCTATGCTTCTTCTCGTCCGATTAGGGTTTTTAACCAATCTTGTGCATCCAATAAGTGATTTTGTGTCATTGGTTGAACATTTAGGTCATTTTCGTCCTCCCAAGACTTATTCTCGTCCAATTAGGGTTTTGAACCAATCTTATGCATCCAATAAGTGATTTAGTGTCATTGTTTGAACGTTTAGGTTATTTTCGTCCTCCCAAGGCTTATTCTCGTCCAATTAGGGTTTTTAACCAATCTTGTGCATCCAATAAGTACATTTGTGTCATTGGTTGAACATTTAGGTCATTTTCGTCCTCCCAAGGCTTATTCTCGTCCAATTAGGGTTTTTTACCAATCTTTTGCATCCAATAAGTACATTTGTGTCATTGGTTGCACATTTAGGTCATTTTCATCCTCCCAAGGCTTATTCTTGTTCAATTAGGGTATTTAACCAATCTTGTGCATCCAATAAGTGATTTTGTGTCATTGGTTGAACATTTAGGTCATTTTCGTCCTCCCAAGGCTTATTCATAACCAATTAGGGTTTTTAACCAATCTTGTGCATCCAATAAGTGATTTTGTGTCATTGGTTGAACATTTAGGTCATTTTCGTCCTCCCTAGGCTTATTCTCGTCCAATTAGGGTTTTTAACCAATCTTGTGCATCCAATAAGTGATTTTGTGCCATTGGTCGAACATTTAGGTCATTTTCGTCCTCCCAAGGCTTATTCTCGTCCAATTAGGGTTTTTAACCAATCTTGTGCATCCAATAAGTGATTTTGTGTCATTGGTTGAACATTTAGGTCATTTTCGTCCTCCCAAGGCTTATTCTCGTCCAATTAGGGTTTTTAACCAATCTTGTGCATCCAATAAATGATTTTGTGTCATTGGTTGAACATTTATGTCATTTTTGTCCTCCCAAGGCTTATTCTCGTCCAATTAGGGTTTTGAACCAATCTTGTGCATCCAATAAGTACATTTGTGTCATGGGTTAATCATTTAAGTCATTTTCGTCCTCCCAAGGCTTATTCTCGTCCAATTAGGGTTTTTAACCAATCTTTTGCATCCAATAAGTACATTTGTGTCATTGGTTGAACATTTAGGTCATTTTCGTCCTCCCAAGGCTTATTCTCGTCCAATTAGGGTTTTTAACCAATCTTGTGCATCCAATAAGTGATTTTGTGTCATTGGTTGAACATTTAGGTCATTTTCGTCCTCCCAAGGCTTATTCTCGTCCAATTAGGGTTTTTAAGCAATCTTGTGCATCCAATAAGTGATTTAGTGTCATTGGTTGAACATTTAGGTCATTTTCTTCCTCCCAAGGCTTATTCTCGTCCAATTAGGGTTTTTAACCAATCTTGTGCATCCAATAAGTGATTTTGTGTCATTGGTTGAACATTTAGGTCATTTTCGTCCTCCCAAGGCTTATTCTCGTCCAATTAGGGTTTTTAACCAATCTTGTGCCTCTAATAAGTGATTTTGTGTCATTGGTTGAACATTTAGGTCATTTTCGTCCTCCCAAGGCTTATTCTCGTCCAATTAGGGTTTTTAACCAATCTTGTGCATCCAATAAGTACATTTGTGTCATTGGTTGAACATTTAGGTCATTTTCGTCCTCCCAAGGCTTATTCTCGTCCAATTTGGGTTTTTAACCAATCTTGTGCATCCAATAAGTACATTTGTGTCGTTGGTTGAACATTTAGGTCATTTTCGTCCTCCCAAGGCTTATTCTCGTCCAATTAGGGTTTTTAACCAATCTTGTGCATCCAATAAGTACATTTGTGTCATTGGTTGAACATTTAGGTCATTTTCGTCCTCCCAAGGCTTATTATCGTCCAATTAGGGTTTTTAACCAATCTTGTGCATCTAATAAGTGATTTTGTGTCATTGGTTGAACATTTAGGTCATTTTCGTCCTCCCAAGGCTTATTCTCGTCCAATTAGGGTTTTTAACCAATCTTGTGCATCCAATAAGTACATTTGTGTCATTGGTTGAACATTTTTGTCATTTTCGTCCTCCCAAGGCTTATTCTCGTCCAATTAGGGTTTTTAACCAATCTTGTGCATCCAATAAGTGATTTTGTGTCATTGGTTGAACATTTAGGTCATTTTCGTCCTCCCAAGGCTTATTCTCGTCCAATTAGGGTTTTTAACCAATCTTGTGCATCCAATAAGTACATTTGTGTCATTGGTTGAACATTTAGGTCATTTATGTCCTCCAAAAGCTTATTCTCGTCCAATTACGGTTTTTAACCAATCTTGTGCATCCAATAAGTGATTTTGTGTCATTGGTTGAACATTTAGGTCATTTTCGTCCTCCGTAAGCTTATTCTCGTCCAATTAGGGTTTTATAACAATCTTGTGCATCCAATAAGTGATTTTGTGCCATTGGTTGAACATTTAGGTCATTTTCGTCCTCCCAAGGCTTATTCTCGTCCAATTAGGGTTTTTAACCAATCTTGTGCATCCAATAAGTGATTTTGTGTCATTGGTTGAACATTTAGGTCATTTTCGTCCTCCCAAGGCTTATTCTCGTCCAATTAGGGTTTTTAACCAATCTTGTGCAGCCAATAAGTACATTTGTGTCATTGGTTGAACATTTAGGTCATTTTCGTCCTCCCAAGGCTTATTGTTGTCCAATTAGGGTTTTTAACCAATCTTGTGCATCCAATAAGTGATTTTGTGTCATTGGTTGAACATTAAGGTCATTTTCGTCCTCCCTAGGCTTATTCTCGTCCAATTAGGGTTTTTAACCAATCTTGTGCATCCAATATGTGATTTTGTGTCATTGGTTGAACATTTAGATCATTTTCGTAGTCCCTAGGCTTATTTTCGCCCAATTAGGGTTTTTAACCAATCTTGTGCATGCAATAAGTGATTTTGTGTCATTGGTTGAACATTAGGTCATTTTTGTCCTCCCTATGCTTATTCTCGTCCAATTAGGGTTTTTAACCAATCTTGTGCATCCAATATGTGATTTTGTGTCATTGGTTGAACATTAAGGTCATTTTCGTCCTCCCAAGGCGTATTCTCGTCCAATTAGGGTTTTTAACCAATCTTGTGCATACAATAAGTACATTTGTGTCATTGGTTGAACATTTATGTCATTTTCATCCTCCCTAGGCTTATTCTCGTCCAATTAAGATTTTTAACCAATCTTGTGCATCGAATAAGTGATTTTTGTGTTTTTGGTTGAGCATTTAGGTCATTTTCGTCCTCCCTAGGCTTATTCTCTTCCAATTAGGGTTTTTAACCAATCTTGTGCATCCAATAAATGATTTTGTGTCATTGGTTGAACATTTAGGTCATTTTCGTCCTCCCAAGGCTTATTCTCGTCCAATTAGGGTTTTTAACCAATCTTGTGCATCCAATAAGTACATTTGTGTCATTGGTTGAACATTTAGGTCATTTTCTTCCTCCAAAGGCTTATTCTCGTCCAATTAGGGTTTTTAACCAATCATATGCATCCAATAAGTGATTTTGTGTCATTGGTTGAACATTTAGGTTATTTTCGTCCTCCCTAGGCTTATTCTCGTCCAAATAGGGTTTTTAACCAATCTTGTGCATCCAATAAGTGATTTTGTGTCATTGGTTGAACATTTAGGTCATTTTGGTTTTCCCAATGCTTATTCTCGTCCAATTAGGGTTTTAACCAATCTTGTGCATCCAATAAGTGATTTTTGTGTCATTGGTTGAACATTTAGGTCATTTTCGTCCTCCCTATGCTTATTCTCTTCCAATTAGGGTTTTTAACCAATCTTGTGCATCCAATAAGTACATTTGTGTCATTGGTTGAACATTTAGGTCATTTTTGTCCTCCCAAGGCTAATTCTCGTCCAATTAAGGTTTTTTTGCCAATCTTGTGCATCCAATAAGTGATTTTGTGTCATTGGTTGAGTATTTAGGTTATTTTAGTCCTCCCTAGGCTTATTCTCTTCCAATTAGGATTTTCAACCAATCTTGTGCATCCAATAAGTGATTTTGTGTCATTGGTTGAACATTTAGGTCATTTTCGTCCTCCCAAGGCTTATTCTCGTCCAATTAGGGTTTTTAACCAATCATGTGCATCCAATAAGTGATTTTGTGTCATTGGTTGAACATTAAGGTCATTTTCGTCCTCCCTAGGCTTATTCTCGTCCAATTAGGGTTTTTAACCAATCTTGTGCATCCAATATGTGATTTTGTGTCATTGGTTGAACATTTAGGTCATTTTCGTCCTCCCAAGGCTTATTCTCGTCCAATTAGGGTTTTTAACCAATCTTGTGCATACAATAAGTACATTTGTGTCATTGGTTGAACATTTATGTCATTTTCATCCTCCCTAGGCTTATTCTCGTCCAATTAAGGTTTTTAACCAATCTTGTGCAATGATTACGTGATTTTTGTGTCTTTGGTTGAGCATTTAGGTCATTTTCGTCCTCCCTAGGCTTATTCTCTTCCAATTAGGGTTATTTACCAATCTTGTGCATCCAATAAATGATTTTGTGTCATTGGTTGAACATTTAGGTCATTTTCGTCCTCCCAAGGCTTATTCTCGTCCAATTAGGGTTTTTAACCAATCTTGTGCATCCAATAAGTACATTTGTGTCATTGGTTGAACATTTAGGTCATTTTCTTCCTCCCAAGGCTTATCCTCGTCCAAATAGGGTTTTTAACCAATCTTATGCATCCAATAAGTGATTTTGTGTCATTGGTTGAACATTTAGGTCATTTTCGTCCTCCCAAGGCTTATTCTCGTCCAATTAGGGTTTTTAACAAATCTTTTGCATCCAATAAGTGATTTTGTGTCATTGGTTGAACATTTAGGTCATTTTCGTCCTCCCAAGGCTTATTCTCGTCCAATTAGGGTTTTTAACCAATCTTGTGCATCCAATAAGTACATTTGTGTCATTGGTTGAACATTTAGGTCATTTTCGTCCTCCCAAGGCTTATTCTCGTCCAATTAGGGTTTTTAACCAATCTTGTGCATCCAATAAGTACATTTGTGTCATTGGTTGAACATTTAGGTCATTTTCGTCCTCCCAAGGCTTATTCTCGTCCAATTAGGGATTTTCACCAATCTTGTGCATCCAATAAGTGATTTTGTGTCGTTTGTTGAACATTTAAGTCATTTTCGTCCTCCCAAGGCTTATTCTCGTCCAATTAGGGTTTTTAACCAATCTTGTGCATCCAATAAGTACATTTGTGTCATTGGTTGAACATTTAGGTCATTTTCGTCCTCCCAAGGCTTATTCTCGTTCAATTAGGGTTTTGAACCAATCTATTGCATCCAATAAGTTATTTTGTGTCATTGGTTGAACATTTAGGTCATTTTTGTCCTCCCAAGGCTTATTCTCGTCCAATTAGGGTTTTGAACCAATCTTGTGCATCCAATAAGTGATTTTGTGTCATTGGTTGAAAATTTAGGTCATTTTCGTCCTCCCAAAGCTTATTCTCGTCCACTTAGGGTTTTTAACCAATCTTGTGCATTCAATAAGTGATTTTGTGTCATTGGTTGAACATTTACGTCATTTTCGTCCTCCCAAGGCTTATTCTCGTCCAAATAGGGTTTTTAACCAATCTTGTGCATCCAATAAGTACATTTGTGTCATTGGTTGAACATTTAGGTCATTTTCGTCCTCCCAAGGCTTATTCTCGTCCAATTAGGGTTTTTAACCAATCTTATTCATCCAATAAGTGATTTTGTGTCATTGGTTGAACATTTAGGTCATTTTCGTCCTCCCAAGGCTTATTCTCGTCCAATTAGGGTTTTTAACCAATCTTGTGCATCCAATAAGTACATTTGTGTCATTGGTTGAACATTTAGGTCATTTTCGTCCTCCCAAGGCTTATTCTCGTCCAATTTGGGTTTTTAACCAATCTTGTGCATCCAATAAGTACATTTGTGTCGTTGGTTGAACATTTAGGTCATTTTCGTCCTCCCAAGGCTTATTCTCGTCCAATTAGGGTTTTTAACCAATCTTGTGCATCCAATAAGTACATTTGTGTCATTGGTTGAACATTTAGGTCATTTTCGTCCTCCCAAGGCTTATTCTCGTCCAATTAGGGTTTTTAATTAATCTCGTGCATCCAATAAGTGATTTTGTGTCGTTGGTTGAACATTTAGGTCATTTTTGTCCTCCCAAGGCTTATTCTCGTCCAATTAGGGTTTTTAACCAATCTTGTGCATTGAATAAGTACATTTGTGTCGTTGGTTGAACATTTAGGTCATTTTCGTCCTCCCAAGGCTTATTCTCGTCCAATTAGGGTTTTTAACCAATCTTGTGCATCCAATAAGTACATTTGTGTCATTGGTTGAACATTTAGGTCATTTTCGTCCTCCCAAGGCTTATTCTCGTCCAATTAGGGTTTTTAACCAATATTGTGCATCCAATAAGTGATTTTGTGTCTTTGGTTGAACATTTAGGTCATTTTCGTCCTCCCAAGGCTTATTCTCGTCCAATTAGGGTTTTTAACCAATCTTGTGCATCCAATAAGTACATTTGTGTCATTGGTTGAACATTTAGGTCATTTTCGTCCTCCCAAGGCTTATTCTCGTCCAATTAGGGTTTTTATCCAACCTTGTGCATCCAATAAGTGATTTTGTGTCATTGGTTGAACATTTAGGTCATTTTCGTCCTCCCAAGGCTTATTCTCGTCCAATTAGGGTTTTTAACCAATCTTGTGCATCCAATAAGTACATTTGTGTCATTGGTTGAACATTTAGGTCATTTTCGTCCTCCCAAGGCTTATTCTCGTCCAATTAGGGGTTTTAACCAATCTTGTGCATCCAATAATTGATTTTGTGTCATTGGTTGAACATTTAGGTCATTTTCGTCCTCCCAAGGCTTATTCTCGTCCAATTAGGGTTTTTAACCAATCTTGTGCATCCAATAAGTGATTTTGTGTCATTGGTTGAACATTTAGGTCATTTTCGTCCTCCCAAGGCTTATTCTCGTCCAATTAGGGTTTTTAAGCAATCTTGTGCATCCAATAAGTGATTTAGTGTCATTGGTTGAACATTTAGGTCATTTTCTTCCTCCCAAGGCTTATTCTCGTCCAATTAGGGTTTTTAACCAATCTTGTGCATCCAATAAGTGATTTTGTGTCATTGGTTGAACATTTAGGTCATTTTCGTCCTCCCAAGGCTTATTCTCGTCCAATTAGGGTTTTTAACCAATCTTGTGCATCTAATAAGTGATTTTGTGTAATTGGTTGAACATTTAGGTCATTTTCGTCCTCCCTAGGCTTATTCTCGTCCAATTAGGGTTTTTAACCAATCTTGTGCATCCAAATTTTGTGCTATTGGTTAAACATTTAGGTCATTTTCGTCCTCCCAAGGCTTATTCTCGTCCAATTAGGGTTTTTAACCAATCTTGTGCATCCAATAAGTGATTTTGTGTCATTGGTTGAACATTTAGGTCATTTTCGTCCTCCCTACGCATATTCTCGTCCAAATAGGATTTTTAACCAATCTTATGCATCCAATAAGTACATTTGTGTCATTGGTTGAACATTTAGGTCATTTTCGTCCTCCCAAGGCTTATTCTCGTGCAATTAAGGTTTTTAACCAATCTGCTGCATCCAATAAATGATTTTGAGTCATTGGTTGAACATTTAGGTCATTTTCGTCCTAACAAGGCTTATTCTCGTCCAATTAGAGTTTTTAACCAATCTTGTGCATCCAATAAGTGATTTTGTGTCATTGGTTGAACATTTAGGTCATTTTCGTCCTCCCAAGGCTTATTCTCGTCCAATTAGGGTTTTTAACAAATCTTGTGCATCCAATAAGTGATTTTGTGTCATTGGTTGAACATTTAGGTCATTTTCGTCCTCCGAAGTCTTATTCTCGTCCAATTAGGGTTTTTAACAAATCTTGTGCATCCAATAAGTACATTTGTGTCATTGGTTGAACATTTAGGTCATTTTCGTCCTCCCAAGGCTTATTCTCGTCCAATTCGGGTTTTTAACCAATCTTGTGCATCCAATAAGTGATTTTGTGTCATTGGTTGAACATTTAGGTCATTTTCATCCTCCCAAGTCTTTTTCTCGTCCAATTTGGGTTTTTAACAAATCTTGTGCATCCAATAAGTGATTTTGTGCCATTGGTTAAAAATTTAGGTCCTTTTCGTCCTCCCAAGTCTTATTCTCGTCCAATTAGGGTTTTTAACAAATCTTGTGCATCCAATAAGTACATTTGTGTCATTGGTTGAACATTAAGGTCATTTTTGACCTCCCAAGGCTTATTCTAATCCAATTAAGGTTTTTAACCAACCTTGTGCATCCAATAAGTGATTTTGTGTCATTGGTTGAACATTTAGGTCATTTTCGTCCTCCCAAGGCTTATTCTCGTCCAATTAGGGTTTTTAACCAATCTTGTGCATCCAATAAGTACATTTGTGTCATTGGTTGAACATTTAGGTCATTTTCGTCATCCCAAGGCTTATTCTCGTCCAATTAGGGTTTTTAACCAATCTTGTGCATCCAATAAGTGATTTTGTGTCATTGGTTGAACATTTAGGTCATTTTCGTCCTCGCAAGGCTTATTCTCGCCCAATTAGGGTTTTTAACCAATCTTGTGCATCCAATAAGTGATTATGTGTCATTGGTTGAATATTTAGGTCCTTTTTGTCATCCCAAGGCTTATTCTCGTCCAATTCGGGTTTTTAACCAATCTTGTGCATCTAATAAGTGATTTTGTGTCATTGGTTGAACATTTAGGTCATTTTCGTCCTCCCAAGGCTTATTCTCGTCCAATTAGGGTTTTTAACCAATCTTGTGCATCCAATAAGTACATTTGTGTCATTGGTTGAACATTTAGGTCATTTTCGTCCTCCCAAGGCTTATTCTCGTCCAATTAGGGTTTTTAACCAAACTTGTGCATCCAATAAGTGATTTTGTATCATTGGTTGAACATTTAGGTCATTTTCGTCCTCCCAAAGCTTATTCTCGCCATTTAGGGTTTTTAACCAATCTTGTGCATCCAATAAGTACATTTGTGTCATTGGTTGAACATTTAGGTCATTTTCGTCCGCCCAAGGCTTATTCTCGTCCAATTAGTGTTTTTAACCAATCTTGTGCATCCAATAAGTGATTTTGTGTCATTGGTTGAACATTTAGGTCATTTTCGTCGTCCCAAGGGTTATTCTCGTCCAATTAGGGTTTTTAACTAATCTTGTGCATCCAATAAGTGATTTTGTGTCATTGGTTGAACATTTAGGTCATTTTCGTCATCCCAAGGCTTATCCTCGTCCAATTAGGGTTTTCAACCAATCTTGTGCATCCAATAAGTACATTTGTGTGTTGGTTGAACATTTAGGTCATTTTCATCCTCCCAAGGCTTATTCTCGTCCAATTAGGGTTTTTAACCAATCTTGTGCATCCAATAAGTGATTTTGTGTCATTGGTTGAACATTTAGGTCATTTTCGTCCTCCCAAGGCTTATTCTCGTCCAATTAAGGTTTTTAACCTATCTTGTGCATCCAATAAGTACATTTGTGTCATTGGTTGAACATTTAGGTCACTTTCTTCCTCCCAAGGCTTATTCTCGTCCAATTAGGGTTTTTAACCAATCTTGTGCATCCAATACGTACATTTGTGTCATTGGTTGAACATTTAGGTCATTTTCGTCCTCCCAAGGCTTATTCTCGTCCAATTAGGGTTTTTAACCAATCTTGTGCATCCAATAAGTACATTTGTGTCATTGGTTGAACATTTAGGTCATTTTCGTCCTCCCAAGGCTTATTCTCGTCCAATTAGGGTTTTTAACCAATCTTGTGCATCCAATAAGTGATTTTGTGTCATTGGTTGAACATTTAGGTCATTTTCATGCTCCCAAGGCTTATTCTCATCCAATTAAGGTTTTTAACCAATCTTGTGCATCCAATAAGTACATTTGTGTCATTGGTTGAACATTTAGGTCATTTTCGTCCTCCCAAGGCTTATTCTCGTCCAATTAGGGTTTTTAACCAATCTTGTGCATCCAATAAGTACATTTGTGTCATTGGTTGAACATTTAAGTCATTTTCGTCCTCCCAAGGTTTATTCTCGTCCAATTAGGGTTTTTAACCAATCTTGTGTATCCAATAAGTGATTTTGTGTCATTGGTTGAACATTTAGGTCATTTTCGTCCTCACAAGGCTTATTCTCTTCCAATTAGGGATTTTAACCAATCTTGTGCATACAATAAGTGATTTTGTGTCATTGGTTGAACATTTAGGTCATTTTCGTTCTCCCAAGGCTTATTCTCGTCCAATTAGGGTTTTTAACCAATCTTGTGCATCCAATAAGTACATTTGTGTCATTGGTTGAACATTTAGGTCATTTTCGTCCTCCCAAGGCTTATTCTCGTCCAATTAGGGTTTTTAACCAATCTTGTGCATCCAATAAGTACATTTGTGTCATTGGTTGAACATTTAGGTCATTTTCGTCCTCCCAAGGCTTATTCTCGTCCAATTAGGGTTTTTAACCAATCTCTTGCATCCAATAAGTACATTTGTGTCATTGGTTGAACATTTAGGTCATTTTCATCCTCCCTAGGCTTATTCTCGTCCAATTAGGGTTTTTAACCAATCTTGTGCATCCAATAATTGATATTGTTTCATTGGTTGAACATTTAGGTCATTTTCGTCCTCCAGAGGCTTATTCTCGTCCAATTAGGGTTTTTAACCAATCTTGTGCATCCAATAAGTACATTTGTGTCATTGGTTGAATATTTAGGTCATTTTCGTCCTCCCGAGGCATATTCTCGTCCAATTAGGGTTTCTAACCAATCTTGTGCATCCAATAAGTACATTTGTGTCATTGGTTGAACATTTAGGTCATTTTCGTCCTCCCAAGGCTTATTCTCGTCCAATTAGGGTTTTTAACCAATCTTGTGCATCCAATAAGTACATTTGTGTCATTGGTTGAACATTTAGGTCATTTTCGTCGTCCCAAGGCTTATTCTCGTCCAATTAGAGTTTTTAACTAATCTTCTGCATCCAATAAGTGATTTTGTGTCGTTGGTTGAACATTTAGGTCATTTTCGTCCTCCCAAGACTTATTCTCGTCCAATTAGAGTTTTTAACCAATCTTGTGCATCCAATAAGTGATTTTGTGTCGTTGGTTGAACATTTAGGTCATTTTCGTCCTCCCAAGGCTTATTCTCGTCCAATTAGGGTTTTTAACCAATCTTGTGCATCCAATAAGTGATTTTGTGTTGTTGGTTGAACATTTAGGTCATTTTTGTCCTCCCAAGGCTTATTCTCGTCCAATTAGGGTTTTTAACCAATCTTGTGCATCCAATAAGTACATTTGTGTCATTGGTTGAACATTTAGGTCATTTTCGTCCTCCCAAGGCTTATTCTCGTCCAATTAGGGTTTTTAACCAATCTTGTGCATCCAATAAGTACATTTGTGTCATTGGTTGGACATTTAGGTCATTTTCGTCCTCCCAAGGCTTTTTCTCGTCCAATTAGGGTTTTTAACCAATCTTGTGCATCCAATAAGTACATTTTTGTCATTGGTTGAACATTTAGGTCATTTTCGTCCTCCCAAGGCTTACTCTCGTCCAATTAGGGTTTTTAACCAATCTTGTGCATCCAATAATTACATTTGTGTCATTGGTTGAACATTTAGGTCATTTTCGTCCTCCCAAGGCTTATTCTCGTCCAATTAGGGTTTTTAACCAATCTTGTGCATCCAATAAGTACATTTGTGTCATTGGTTGAACATTTAGGTCATTTTCGTCCTCCCAAGGCTTATTCTCGTCCAATTAGGGTTTTTAACCAATCTTGTGCATCCATTAAGTGATTTTGTGCCATTGGTTGAACATTTAGGTCATTTTCGTCCTCCCAAGGCTTATTCTCGTCCAATTAGGGTTTTTAACCAATCTTGTGCATCCAATAAGTACATTTGTGTCATTGGTTGAACATTTAGGTCATTTTCGTCCTCCCAAGGCTTATTCTCGTCCAATTAGGGTTTTTAACCTATATTGTGCATCCAATAAGTGATTTTGTGTCATTGGTTGAACATTTAGGTCATTTTCGTCCTCCCAAGGCTTATTCTCGTCCAATTAGGGTTTTTAACCAATCTTGTGCATCCAATAAGTACATTTGTGTCATTGGTTGAACATTTAGGTCATTTTCGTCCTCCCAAGGCTTATTCTCGTCCAATTAGGGTTTTTAACCAATCTTGTGGATCCGATAAGTACATTTGTGTCATTGGTTGAACATTTAGGTCATTTTCGTCCTCCCAAGGCTTATTCTCGTCCAATTAGGGTTTTTAACCAATCTTGTGCATCCAATAAGTACATTTGTGTCATTGGTTGAACATATAGGTCATTTTCTTCCTCCCAAGGCTTATTCTCGTCCAATTAGGGTTTTTAACCAATCTTGTGCATCCAATAAGTACATTTGTGTCATTGGTTGAACATTTATGTCATTTTCGTCCTCCCAAGGCTTATTCTCGTCCAATTAGGGTTTTTAACCAATCTTGTGCATCCAATAAGTACATTTGTGTCATTGGTTGAACATTTACGTCATTTTCGTCCTCCCAAGGCTTATTCTCGTCCAATTAGGGTTTTTAACCAATCTTGTGCATCCAACAAGTGATTTTGTGTCATTGGTTGAACATTTAGGTCATTTTCGTCCTCCCAAGGCTTATTCTCGTCCAATTAGGGTTTTTAACCAATCTTGTGCATCCAATAAGTACATTTGTGTCATTGGTTGAACATTTAGGTCATTTTCGACCTCCCAAGGCTTATTCTCCTCCAATAAGGGTTTTTAACCAATCTTGTGCATCCAATAAGTGATTTTGTGTCATTGGTTGAACATTTAGGTCATTTTCGTCCTCCCTAGGCTTATTCTCGTCCAATTAGGGTTTTTAACAAATCTTGTGCATCCAATAAGTACATTTGTGTCATTGGTTGAACATTAAGGTCATTTTTGACCTCCCAAGGCTTATTCTCATCCAATTAGGGTTTTTAACCAATCTTGTGCATCCAATAAGTGATTTTGTGTCATTGGTTGAACATTTTGGTCATTTTCGTCCTCCGTAGTCTTATTCTCGTCCAATTAGGGCTTTTAACCAATCTTGTGCATCCAATAAGTACATTTGTGTCATTGGTTTAACATTTAGGTCATTTTCGACCTCCCAAGGCTTATTCTCCTCCAATAAGGGTTTTTAACCAATCTTGTGCATCGAATAAGTGATTTTGTGTCATTGGTTGAACATTTAGGTCAATTTCGTCCTCCTTAGGCTTATTCTCGTCCAATTAGGGTTTTTAACCAATCTTGTGCATCCAATAAGTACATTTTTGTCATTGGTTGAACATTTAGGTCATTTTCGTCCTCCTTAGGCTTATTCTCGTCCAATTAGGGTTTTTAACCAATCTTGTGCATCCAATAAGTGATTTTGTGTCATTGGTTGAACATTTAGGTCATTTTCGTCCTCCCAAGGCTTATTCTCGTCCAATTAGGGTTTTTAACCAATCTTGTGCATCCAATAAGTACATTTGTGTCATTGGTTGAACATTTAGGTCATTTTCGTCATCCCAATGCTTATTCTCGTCCAATTAGGGTTTTTAACCAATCTTGTGCATCCAATAAGTGATTTTGTGTCATTGGTTGAACATTTAGGTCATTTTCGTCCTCCTAAGTCTTATTCTCGTCCAATTAGGGTTTTTAACAAATCTTGTTTATCCAATAAGTACATTTGTGTCATTGGTTGAACATTTAGGTCATTTTCGTCCTCCGAAGTCTTATTCTACTCCAATTAGGGCTTCTAACCAATCTTGTGCATCAAATATGTACATTTGTGTCATTGGTTGAACATTTAGGTCATTTTCGACCTCCCTAGGCTTATTCTCGTCCAATTAGGGTTTTTAACCAATCTTGTGCATCCAATAAGTGATTTTGTGCCATTGGTTGAACATTTAGGTCATTTTTGTCCTCCCTAGGCTTATTCTCCTCCAATTAGGGTTTTTAACCATTCTTGTGCATCCAATAAGTACATTTGTGTCATTGGTTGAACATTTAGGTCATTTTCGTCCTCCAAAGGCTTATTCTCGTCCAATTAGAGTTTTTAACTAATCTTGTGCATCCAATAAGTGATTTTCTGTCATTGGTTGAACATTTAGGTCATTTTCGTCCTCCCAAGGCTTATTCTCGTCCAATTAGGGTTTTTAACCAATCTTGTGCATCCAATAAGTGATTTTGTGTCATTGGTTGAACATTTAGGTCATTTTCGTCCTCCGAAGTCTTATTCTCATCCAATTAGGGTTTTTAACAAATCTTGTGCATCCAATAAGTACATTTGTGTCATTGGTTGAACATTTAGGTCATTTTCGTCCTCCCAAGGCTTATTCTCGTCCAATTCGGGTTTTTAACCAATCTTGTGCATCCAATAAGTGATTTTGTGTCATTGGTTGAACATTTAGGTCATTTTCATCCTCCCAAGTCTTTTTCTCGTCCAATTTGGGTTTTTAACAAATCTTGTGCATCCAATAAGTGATTTTGTGCCATTGGTTAAAAATTTAGGTCCTTTTCGTCCTCCCAAGTCTTATTCTCGTCCAATTAGGGTTTTTAACAAATCTTGTGCATCCAATAAGTACATTTGTGTCATTGGTTGAACATTAAGGTCATTTTTGACCTCCCAAGGCTTATTCTAATCCAATTAAGGTTTTTAACCAACCTTGTGCATCCAATAAGTGATTTTGTGTCATTGGTTGAACATTTAGGTCATTTTCGTCCTCCCAAGGCTTATTCTCGTCCAATTAGGGTTTTTAACCAATCTTGTGCATCCAATAAGTACATTTGTGTCATTGGTTGAACATTTAGGTCATTTTCGTCATCCCAAGGCTTATTCTCGTCCAATTAGGGTTTTTAACCAATCTTGTGCATCCAATAAGTGATTTTGTGTCATTGGTTGAACATTTAGGTCATTTTCGTCCTCGCAAGGCTTATTCTCGCCCAATTAGGGTTTTTAACCAATCTTGTGCATCCAATAAGTGATTATGTGTCATTGGTTGAATATTTAGGTCCTTTTTGTCATCCCAAGGCTTATTCTCGTCCAATTCGGGTTTTTAACCAATCTTGT
>JBBPBP010000713.1:0-12884 GCA_037974735.1 Cicer chorassanicum
CCAATTAGGGTTTTTAACCAATCTTGTGCATCCAATAAGTGATTTTGTGTCATTTGTTGAACATTTAGGTCATTTTCGTCCTCCTAAGTCTTATTCTCGTCCAATTAGGGTTTTTAACAAATCTTGTTTATCCAATAAGTACATTTGTGTCATTGGTTGAACATTTAGGTCATTTTCGTCCTCCCAAGTCTTATTCTACTCCAATTAGGGCTTCTAACCAATCTTGTGCATCAAATATGTACATTTGTGTCATTGGTTGAACATTTAGGTCATTTTCGACCTCCTTAGGCTTATTCTCGTCCAATTAGGGTTTTTAACCAATCTTGTGCATCCAATAAGTGATTTTGTGCCATTGGTTGAACATTTAGGTCATTTTTGTCCTCCCTAGGCTTATTCTCCTCCAATTAGGGTTTTTAACCAATCTTGTGCATCCAATAAGTACATTTGTGTCATTGGTTGAACATTTAGGTCATTTTCGTCCTCCAAAGGCTTATTCTCGTCCAATTAGAGTTTTTAACTAATCTTGTGCATCCAATAAGTGATTTTCTGTCACTGGTTGAACATTTAGGTCATTTTCGTCCTCCCAAGGCTTATTCTCGTCCAATTAGGGTTTTTAACCAATCTTGTGCATCCAATAAGTGATTTTGTGTCATTGGTTGAACATTTAGGTCATTTTCGTCCTCCGAAGTCTTATTCTCGTCCAATTAGGGTTTTTAACAAATCTTGTGCATCCAATAAGTACATTTGTGTCATTGGTTGAACATTTAGGTCATTTTCGACCTCCCAAAGCTTTTGGTCGTCCAATTAGGGTTTTTAACCAATATTGTGCATCCAATAAGTGATTTTGAGTCATTGGTTGAACATTTATGTCATTTTCGTCCTCCCTAGGCTTATTCTCCTCCAATTAGGGTTTTTAACCAATCTTGTGCATCCAATAAGTACATTTGTGTCATTGGTTGAACATTTAGGTCATTTTCGTCCTCCCAAGGCTTATTCTCGTCCAATTAGGGTTTTTAACCAATCTTAAGAATCCAATAAGTATATTTGTGTCATAGGTCATTTTCGTCGTCCCTAGGCTTATTCTCGTCCAATTAGGGTTTTTAACCAATCTTGTGCATCCAATAAGTACATTTGTGTCATTGGTTGAACATTTAGGTCATTTTCGTCCTCCCAAGGCTTATTCTCGTCCAATTAGGGTTTTTAACCAATCTTGTGCATCCAATAAGTACATTTGTGTCATTGGTTGAACATTTAGGTCATTTTCGTCCTCCCAAGGCTTATTCTCGTCCAATTAGGGTTTTTAACCAATCTTGTGCATCCAATAAGTACATTTGTGTCCTTGGTTGAACATTTAGGTCATTTTCGTCCTCCGAAGGCTTATTCTCGTCCAATTACGGTTTTTAACCAATCTTGTGCATCCAATAAGTACATTTGTGTCATTGGTTGAACATTTAGGTCATTTTCGTCCTCCCAAGGCTTATTTTCGTCCAATTAGAGTTTTTAACCAATCTTGTGCATCCAATAAGTACATTTGTGTCATTGGTTGAACATTTAGGACATTTTCGTCCTCCCAAGGTTTATAATCGTCCAGTTAGGGTTTTTAACCAATCTTGTGCATCCAATAAGTACATTTGTGTCATTGGTTGAACATTTAGGTCATTTTCGTCCTCCCAAGGCTTATTCTCGTCCAATTAGGGTTTTTAACCAATCTTGTGCATCCAATAAGTACATTTGTGTCATTGGTTGAACATTTAGGTCATTTTCGTCCTCCCAAGGCTTATTCTCGTCCAATTAGGGTTTTTAACCAATCTTGTGCATCCAATAAGTACATTTGTGTCGTTGGTTCAACATTTAGGTCATTTTCGTCCTCCCAAGGCTTATTCTCGTCCAATTAGGGTTTTTAACCAATCTTGTGCATCCAATAAGTACATTTGTGTCATTGGTTGAACATTTAGGTCATTTTCGTCCTCCCAAGGCTTATTCTCGTCCAATTAGGGTTTTTAACCAATCTTGTGCATCCAATAAGTACATTTGTGTCATTGGTTGGACATTTAGGTCATTTTCGTCCTCCCAAGGCTTTTTCTCGTCCAATTAGGGTTTTTAACCAATCTTGTGCATCCAATAAGTACATTTTTGTCATTGGTTGAACATTTAGGTCATTTTCGTCCTCCCAAGGCTTACTCTCGTCCAATTAGGGTTTTTAACCAATCTTGTGCATCCAATAATTACATTTGTGTCATTGGTTGAACATTTAGGTCATTTTCGTCCTCCCAAGGCTTATTCTCGTCCAATTAGGGTTTTTAACCAATCTTGTGCATCCAATAAGTACATTTGTGTCATTGGTTGAACATTTAGGTCATTTTCGTCCTCCCAAGGCTTATTCTCGTCCAATTAGGGTTTTTAACCAATCTTGTGCATCCAATAAGTACATTTGCTTCATTGGTTGAACATTTAGGTCATTTTCGTCCTCCCAAGGCTTATTCTCGTCCAATTAGGGTTTTTAACCAATCTTGTGCATCCAATAAGTACATTTCTGTCATTGGTTGAACATTTAGGTCATTTTCCTCCTTCCAAGGCTTATTCTCGTCCAATTAGGGTTTTTAACCAATCTTGTGCATCCAATAAGTACATTTGTGTCATTGGTTGAACATTTAGGTCATTTTCGTCCTCCCAAGGCTTATTCTCGTCCAATTAGGGTTTTTAACCAATCTTGTGCATCCAATAAGTACATTTGATTCATTGGTTGAACATTTAGGTCATTTTCGTTCTCCCAAGGCTTATTCTCGTCCAATTAGGGTTTTTAACCAATCTTGTGCATCCAATAAGTACATTTGTGTCATTGGTTGAACATTTAGGTCATTTTCGTCCTCCCAAGGCTTATTCTCGTCCGATTAGGGTTTTTAACCAATCTTGTGCATCCAATAAGTACATTTGTGTCATTGGTTGAACATTTAGGTCATTTATGTCCTCCAAAAGCTTATTCTCGTCCAATTAGGGTTTTTAACCAATCTTGTGCATCCAATAAGTACATTTGTGTCATTGGTTGAACATTTAGGTCATTTATGTCCTCAAAAGGCTTATTCTCGTCCAATTAGGGTTTTTAACCAATCTTGTGCATCCAATAAGTGATTTTGTGTCATTGGTTAAACATTTAGAGTATTTATGTCCTCCCTAGGCTTATTCTCGTCCGATTAGGGTTTTTAACCAATCTTGTGCATCCAATAAGTACATTTGTGTCATTGGTTAAACATTTATGTCATTTTCGTCCTCCGAAGGCTTATTCTCGTCCAATTAGGGTTTTTAACCAATCTTGTGCATCCAATAAGTACATTTGTGTCATTGGTTGAACATTTAGGTCATTTTTGTCCTCCAAAGGCTTATTCTCGTCCAATTAGGGTTTTTAACCAATGTTGTTTATCAAATAAGTGATTTTGTGTCATTGGTTGAACATTTAGGTCATTTTCGTCCTCCCTAGGCTTATTCTCATCCAATTACGGTTTATAACCAATCTTGTGCATCCAATAAGTACATTTGTGTCATTGGTTGAACATTTAGGTCATTTTCGTCCTCCCAAGGCTTATTCTCGTCCAATTAGGGTTTTTAACCAATCTTGTGCATCCAATAAGTACATTTGTGTCATTGGTTGAACATTTACGTCATTTATGTCCTCTAAAGGCTTATTCTCGTCCAATTAGGGTTTTTAACCAATCTTGTGCATCCAATAAATGATTCTGTGTCTTTGGTTGAACATTTAGGTCATTTATGTCCTACCAAGGCTTATTCTCGTCCAATTAGGGTTTTTAACCAATCTTGTGCATCCAATAAGTGATTTTGTGTCATTGGTTGAACATTTAGGTCATTTTCGTCCTCCCTAGGCTTATTCTCGTCCAATTAGGGTTTTTAACCAATCTTGTGCATCCAATAAGTACATTTGTGTCATTGGTTGAACATTTAGGTAATTTTCGTCCTCCCAATGCTTATTCTCGTCCAATTAGGGTTTTTAACCAATCTTGTGCATCCAATAAGTGATTTTGTGTCATTGGTTGAACATTTAGATCATTTTCGTCCTCCTGAGGCTTATTCTCGTCTAATTAGGGTTTTTAACCAATCTTGTGCATCCAACAAGTACATTTGTGTCATTGGATGAACATTTAGATTATTTTCGTCCTCCCAAGGCTTATTCTCGTCCAATTAGGGTTTTTAACCAATCTTGTGCATCCAATAAGTGATTTTGTGTCATTGGTTGAACATTTAGGTCATTTTCGTCCTCCCTAGGCTTATTCTCGTCCAATTAGGGTTTTTAACCAATCTTGTGCATCCAATTAGTGATTTTGTGTCATTGGTTGAACATTTAGGTCATTTTGGTCCTCCCTAGGCTTATTCTCGTCCAATTAGGGTTTTTAACCAATCTTGTGCATCCAATTAGTGATTTTGTGTCATTGGTTGAACATTTAGGTCATTTTCGTCCTCCTAAGGCTTATTCTCGTCCAATTAGGGTTTTTAACCAATCTTGTGCATCCAATAAGTGATTTTGTGTCATTGGTTGAACATTTAGGTCATTTTCGTCCTCCGAAGTCTTATTCTCGTCCAATTAGGGTTTTTAACAAATCTTGTGCATCCAATAAGTACATTTGTGTCATTGGTTGAACATTTAGGTCATTTTCGTCCTCCCAAGGCTATTTCTCGTCCAATTCGGGTTTTTAACCAATCTTGTGCATCCAATAAGTGATTTTGTGTCATTGGTTGAACATTTAGGTCATTTTCGTCCTCCCAAGTCTTTTTCTCGTCCAATTTGGGTTTTTAACAAATCTTGTGCATCCAATAAGTGATTTTGTGTCATTGGTTGAACATTTTGGTCATTTTCGTCCTCCGTAGTCTTATTCTCGTCCAATTAGGGCTTTTAACCAATCTTGTGCATCCAATAAGTACATTTGTGTCATTGGTTTAACATTTAGGTCATTTTCGACCTCCCAAGGCTTATTCTCCTCCAATAAGGGTTTTTAACCAATCTTGTGCATCCAATAAGTACACTTGTGTCATTGGTTGAACATTTAGGTCATTTTCGTCTCCCCTAGTCTTATTCTTGTCCAATTAGGGTTTTTAACCAATCTTGTGCATCCAATAAGTACATTTGTGTCATTGGTTGAACATTTAGGTCATTTTCGTCCTCCTTAGGCTTATTCTCGTCCAATTAGGGTTTTTAACCAATCTTGTGCATCCAATAAGTACATTTTTGTCATTGGTTGAACATTTAGGTCATTTTCGTCCTCCTTAGGCTTATTCTCGTCCAATTAGGGTTTTTAACCAATCTTGTGCATCCAATAAGTGATTTTGTGTCATTGGTTGAACATTTTGGTCATTTTCGTCCTCCGTAGTCTTATTCTCGTCCAATTAGGGCTTTTAACCAATCTTGTGCATCCAATAAGTACATTTGTGTCATTGGTTTAACATTTAGGTCATTTTCGACCTCCCAAGGCTTATTCTCCTCCAATAAGGGTTTTTAACCAATCTTGTGCATCGAATAAGTGATTTTGTGTCATTGGTTGAACATTTAGGTCAATTTCGTCCTCCTTAGGCTTATTCTCGTCCAATTAGGGTTTTTAACCAATCTTGTGCATCCAATAAGTACATTTTTGTCATTGGTTGAACATTTAGGTCATTTTCGTCCTCCTTAGGCTTATTCTCGTCCAATTAGGGTTTTTAACCAATCTTGTGCATCCAATAAGTGATTTTGTGTCATTGGTTGAACATTTAGGTCATTTTCGTCCTCCCAAGGCTTATTCTCGTCCAATTAGGGTTTTTAACCAATCTTGTGCATCCAATAAGTACATTTGTGTCATTGGTTGAACATTTAGGTCATTTTCGTCATCCCAATGCTTATTCTCGTCCAATTAGGGTTTTTAACCAATCTTGTGCATCCAATAAGTGATTTTGTGTCATTGGTTGAACATTTAGGTCATTTTCGTCCTCCTAAGTCTTATTCTCGTCCAATTAGGGTTTTTAACAAATCTTGTTTATCCAATAAGTACATTTGTGTCATTGGTTGAACATTTAGGTCATTTTCGTCCTCCGAAGTCTTATTCTACTCCAATTAGGGCTTCTAACCAATCTTGTGCATCAAATATGTACATTTGTGTCATTGGTTGAACATTTAGGTCATTTTCGACCTCCCTAGGCTTATTCTCGTCCAATTAGGGTTTTTAACCAATCTTGTGCATCCAATAAGTGATTTTGTGCCATTGGTTGAACATTTAGGTCATTTTTGTCCTCCCTAGGCTTATTCTCCTCCAATTAGGGTTTTTAACCATTCTTGTGCATCCAATAAGTACATTTGTGTCATTGGTTGAACATTTAGGTCATTTTCGTCCTCCAAAGGCTTATTCTCGTCCAATTAGAGTTTTTAACTAATCTTGTGCATCCAATAAGTGATTTTCTGTCATTGGTTGAACATTTAGGTCATTTTCGTCCTCCCAAGGCTTATTCTCGTCCAATTAGGGTTTTTAACCAATCTTGTGCATCCAATAAGTACATTTGTGTCATTGGTTGAACATTTAGGTCATTTTCGTCCTCCCAAGGCTTATTCTAGCCCAATTAGGGTTTTTAACCAATCTTGTGCATCCAATAAGTGATTTTGTGTCATTGGTTGAACATTTAGGTCATTTTCGTCCTCCCAAGGCTTATTCTCGTCCAATTAGGGTTTTTAACCAATCTTGTGCATCCAATAAGTACATTTGTGTCATTGGTTGAACATTTAGGTCATTTTCGTCCTCCCAAGGCATTTTCTCGTCCAATTATGGTTTTTAACCAATCTTGTGCATCCAATAAGTACATTTGTGTCATTGGTTGAACATTTAGGTCATTTTCGTCCTCCCAAGGCTTATTCTCGTCCAATTAGGGTTTTTAACCAATCTTGTGCATCCAATAAGTGATTTTGTGTCATTGGTTGAACATTTAGGTCATTTTCGTCCTCCCAAGGCTTATTCTCGTCCAATTAGGGTTTTTAACCAATCTTGTGCATCCAATAAGTACATTTGTGTCATTGGTTGAACAATTAGGTCATTTTCGTCCTCCCAAGGCTTATTCTAGTCCAATTAGGGTTTTTAACAAATCTTGTGCATCCAATAAGTACATTTGTGTCATTGGTTGAACATTTAGGTCATTTTCGTCCTCCCAAGGCTTATTCTCGTCCAATTAGGGTTTTTAACCAATCTTGTGCATCCAATAAGTGATTTTGTGTCATTGGTTGAACATTTAGGTCATTTTCGTCCTCCCAAGGCTTATTCTCGTCCAATTAGGGTTTTTAACCAATCTTGTGCATCCAATAAGTACATTTGTGTCATTGGTTGAACATTTAGGTCATTTATGTCCTCCAAAACCTTATTCTCGTCCAATTAGGGTTTTTAACCAATCTTGTACATCCAATAAAAGATTTTTGTGTCATTGGTTGCACATTTAGGTCATTTTCGTCCTCTCAAGGCTTATTCTCGTCCAATTAGGGTTTTTAACCAATCTTGTGCATCCAATAAGTGATTTTGTGTCATTGGTTGAACATTTAGGTCATTTTCGTCCTCCCAAGGCTTATTCTCGTCCAATTAGGGTTTTTAACCAATCTTGTGCATCAAATAAGTGATTTTGTGTCATTGGTTGAACATTTATGTCATTTTCGTCCTCCTTAGGCTCATTCTCGTCCAATTAGGGTTTTTAACCAATCTTGTGCATCCAATAAGTGATTTTGTGCCCTTGGTTGAACATTTAGGCCATTTCTGTTCTCCCAAGGCATATTCTCGTCCTATTAGGGTTTTTAACCAATCTTGTGCATCCAATAAGTACATTTGTGTCATTGGTTGAACAATTAGGTCATTTATGTCCTCCAAAAGCTTATTCTCGTGCAATTAGGGTTTTTAACCAATCTTGTGCATCCAATAAGTTTATTTGTGTCATTGGTTGAACATATAGGTCATTTTTGTCCTCCCAAGGCTTATTCTCGTCCAATTAGGGTTTTTAACCAATCTTGTGCATCCAATAAGTGATTTTGTGTCATTGGTTGAACATTTAGGCCATTTTCGTCCTCCCTAGGCTTATTCTCGTCCAATTATGGTTTTTAACCAATCTTGTGCATCCAATAAGTGATTTTGTGTCATTGGTTGAACATTTAGGTCATTTTCGTCCTCCCAAGGCTTATTCTCGTCCAATTAGGGTTTTTAACCAATCTTGTGCATCCAATAAGTACATTTGTGTCATTGGTTGAACGTTTAGGTCATTTTCGTCCTCCCAAGGGTTATTCTCGTCCAATTAGGGTTTTTAACCAATCTTGTGCATCCAACAAGTGATTTTTTGTCATTGGTTGAAGATTTAGGTCATTTTCGTTCTCCCTAGCCTTATTCTCGTCCAATTAGGGTTTTTAACCAATCTTATTCATCCAATAAGTGATTTTGTGTCATTGGTTGAAAATTTAGGTCATTTTCGTCCTCCCAAGGCTTATTCTCGTCCAATTAGGGTTTTTAACCAATCTTGTGCATCCAATAAGTACATTTGTGTCATTGGTTGAACATTTATGTCATTTTCGTCCTCCATAGGCTTATTCTCGTCCAATTATGGTTTTTAACCAATCTTGTGCATCCAATAAGTGATTTTGTGTCATTGGTTGAACATTTAGGTCATTTTTGTCCTCCCAAGACTTATTCTCGTCCAATTAGGGTTTTTAACCAATCTTGTGCATCCAATAAGTACATTTGTGTCATTGGTTGAACATTTAGGTCATTTTCGTCCTCCCAAGGGTTATTCTCGTCCAATTAGGGTTTTTAACCTATCTTGTGCATCCAATAAGTGATTTTGTGTCATTGGTTGAACATTTAGGTCATTTTCGTCCTCCCTAGGCTTATTCTCGTCCAATTAGGGTTTTTAACCAATCTTGTGCATCCAATAAGTGATTTTGTGTCATTGGTTGAACGTATTGGTCATTTTCGTCCTCCCAAGGGTTATTCTCGTCCAATTAGGGTTTTTAACCAATCTTGTGCATCCAATAAGTGATTTTGTGTCATTGGTTGAACATTTAGGTCATTTTCGTCCTCCCAAGGCTTATTCTCTTCCAATTAGGGTTTTTAACCAATCTTGTGCATCCAGTAAGTACATTTGTGTCATTGGTTGAACATTTAGGTCATTTTCGTCCTCCCTAGGCTTATTCTCGTCCAATTAGGGTTTTTAACCAATCTTGTGCATTTAATAAGTACATTTGTGTCATTTTTTGAACATTTAGGTCATTTTCGTCGTCCCTAGGCCTATTCTCATCCAAATAGGGTTTTTAACCAATCTTGTGGATCCAATAAGTGATTTTGTGTCATTGGTTGAACATTTAGGTCATTTTTGTCCTCCCAAGGCTTATTCTCGTCCAATTAGGGTTTTTAAGCAATCTTGTGCATCCAATAAGTGATTTTGTGTCATTGGTTGAACATTTAGGTCATTTTCGTCCTCCCAAGGCTTATTCTCGTCCAATTAGGGTTATAACCAATCTTGTGCATCCAATAAGTGATTTTGTGTCATTGGTTGAACATTTAGGTCATTTTCGTCATCCCTAGGCTTATTCTCGTCCAATTAGGGTTTTTAACCAATCTTGTGCATCCAATAAGTGATTTTGTGTCATTGGTTGTACATTTAGGTCATTTTCGTTCTCCCAATGCTTATTCTCATCCAATTAGGGTTTTTAACCAATGTTGTGCATCCAATAAGTACATTTGTGTCATTGAATGAACATTTAGGTCATTTTCGTCCTCCCAAGGCTTATTCTCTTCCAATTAGGGTTTTTAACCAATCTTGTGCATCCAGTAAGTACATTTGTGTCATTGGTTGAACATTTAGGTCATTTTCGTCCTCCCTAGGCTTATTCTCGTCCAATAAGGGTTTTTAACCAATCTTGTGCATTTAATAAGTACATTTGTGTCATTTTTTGAACATTTAGGTCATTTTCGTCATCCCTAGGCTTATTCTCATCCAAATAGGGTTTTTAACCAATCTTGTGGATCCTATAAGTGATTTTGTGTCATTGGTTGAACATTTAGGTCATTTTTGTCCTCCCAAGGCTTATTCTCGTCCAATTAGGGTTTTTAAGCAATCTTCTGCATCCAATAAGTGATTTTGTGTCATTGGTTGAACATTTAGGTCATTTTCGTCCTCCCTAGGCTTATTATCGTCCAATAAGGGTTTTTAACCAATCTTGTGCATCCAATAAGTGATTTTGTGTCATTGGTTGAACATTTAGGTCATTTTCGTTCTCCCAAGGCTTATTCTCGTCCAATTAGGGTTTTTAACCAATCTTGTGCATCCAATAAGTACATTTGTGTCATTGGTTGAACATTTTGGTCATTTTCGTCCTCCCAAGGCTTATTCTCGTCCAATTAGGGTTTTTAACCAATCTTGTGCATCCAATAAGTGATTTTCTGTCATTGGTTGAACATTTAGGTCATTTTCGTCCTCCCAAGGCTTATTCTCGTCCAATTAGGGTTTTTAACCAATCTTGTGCATCCAATAAGTGATTTTGTGTCATTGGTTGAACATTTCGGTCATTTTTGTCCTCCCTAGGCTTATTCTCAACTAATTAGGGTTTTTAACCAATCTTGGGCATCCAATAAGTACATTTGTGTCATTGGTTGAACATTTAGGACATTTTCGTCCTCCCAAGGCTTATTCTTGTCCAATTAGGGTTTTTAACCAATCTTGTGCATCCAATAAGTACATCTGTGTCATTGGTTGAACATTTAGTACATTTTCGTCCTCCCAAGGCTTATTCTCGTCCAATTAGGGTTTTTAACCAATCTTGTGCATCCAATAAGTGATTTTGTGTCATTGGTTGAACATTTAGGTCATTTTCGTCCTCCCAAGGCTTATTCTCGTCCAATTAGGGTTTTTAACCAATCTTGTGCATCCAATAATAATATTTGTGTCATTGGTTGAACATTTAGATCATTTTCGTCCTCCCAAGGCTTATTCTCGTCCAATTAGGGTTTTTAACCAATCTTGTGCATCCAATAAGTGATTTTGTGTCATTGGTTGAACATTTAGGTCATTTTCGTCCTCCCAAAGCTTATTCTCGTCCAATTAGCGTTTTTAACCAATCTTCTGCATCCATAAGTGATTTTGTGTCATTGGTTGAACATTTAGGTCAGTTTCGTCCTCCAAACGATTATTCTCGTCCAATTAGGGTTTTTAACCAATCTTGTGCATCCAATAAGTGATTTTGTGTCATTGGTTGAACATTTAGGTCATTTTCGTCCTCCCAAGGCTTATTCTCGTCCAATTAGGGTTTTTAACCAATCTTGTGCATCCAATAAGTACATTTGGGTCATTGGTTGAACATTTAGGTCATTTTCGTCCTCCCTAGGCTTATTCTCGTCCAATTAGGGTTTTTAACCAATCTTGTGCATCCAATAAGTACATTTGTGTCATTGGTTGAACATTTAGGTCATTTTCGTCCTCCTAAAGATTATTCTCGTCCAATTAGGGTTTTTAACCAATCTTGTGCATCCAATAAGTGATTTTGTGTCATTGGTTGAACATTTAGGTCATTTCCGTCCTCCTAAAGATTATTCTCTTCCAATTAGGGTTTTTAACCAATCTTGTGCATCCAATAAGTGATTTTGTGTCATTGGTTGAACATTTAGGTCATTTTCGTCCTCCCAAGGCTTATTCTCGTCCAATTAGGGTTTTTAACCAATCTTGTGCATCCAATAAGTACATTTGTGTCATTGGTTGAACATTTAGGTCATTTTCGTCCTCCCTAGGCTTATTCTCGTCCAATTAGGGTTTTTAACCAATCTTGTGCATCCAATAAGTACATTTGTGTCATAAGTTGAACATTTAGGTCATTTTCGTCCTCCCTAGGCTTATTCTCGTCCAATTAGGGTTTTTAACCAATCTTGTGCATCCAATAAGTGATTTTGTGTCATTGGTTGAACATTTAGGTCATTTTCGTCCTCCCTAGGCTTATTCTCGTCCAATTAGGGTTTTTAACCAATCTTGTTCATCCAATAAGTGATTTTATGTCATTGTTTGAACATTTAGGTCATTTTTCGTCCTCCAAGGGCTTATTCTCGTGCAATTAGAGTTTTTAACCAATCTTGTGCATCGAATAAGTACATTTGTGTCATTGGTTGAACATTTAGGTCATTTTCGTCCTCCCAAGGCTTATTTTCGTCCAATTAGGGTTTTTAACCAATCTTGTGCATCCAATAAGTGATTTTGTGTCATTGGTTGAACATTTAGGTCATTTTCGTCCTCCCTAGGCGTATTCAAATCCAATTAGGATTTTTAAAAAATCTTGTGCATCCAATAAGTACATTTGTGTCATTGGTTGAACATTTAGGTCATTTTCGTCCTCCCTTGGCTTATTCTCGTCCAATTAAGGTTTTTAACCAATCTTGTGCATCCAATAAAAGATTTTGTGTCATTGGTTGAACATTTAGGTCATTTTCTTCCTCCCAAGGCTTATTCTCTTCCAATTAGGGTTTTTAACCAATCTTGTGCATCCAATAACTACATTTGTGTCATTGGTTGAATATTTAGGTCATTTTCGTACTCCTAAGGCTTATTCTTGTCCAATTAGGGTTTTTAACCAATCTTGTGCATCCAATAAGTGATTTTGTGTCATTGGTTGAACATTTAGTTCATTTTCGTCCTCCCAAGGCTTATTCTCGTCCAATTAGGGTTTTTAACCAATCTTGTGCATCCAATAAGTGATTTTGTGTCAATGGTTGAACATTTAGGTCATTTTCGTCCTCCCTAGGTTTATTCTCGTCCAATAAGGGTTATAACCAATCTTGTGCATCCAATAAGTGATTTTGTGTCATTGGTTGAACATTTAGGTCATTTTCGTCATCCCTAGGCTTATTCTC
>JBBPBP010000714.1:6372-19964 GCA_037974735.1 Cicer chorassanicum
TCCTCCCAAGTCTTTTTCTCGTCCAATTTGGGTTTTTAACAAATCTTGTGCATCCAATAAGTGATTTTGTGCCATTGGTTGAAAATTTAGGTCATTTTTGTCCTCCCAAGTCTTATTCTCGTCCAATTAGGGTTTTTAACAAATCTTGTGCATCCAATAAGTACATTTGTGTCATTGGTTGAACATTTAGGTCATTTTCGTCCTCCCAAGGCTTAATGTCGTCCAATTCGGGTTTTTAACCAATCTTGTGCATCCAATAAGTGATTTTGTGTCATTGGTTGAACATTTTGGTCATTTTCGTCCTCCGTAGTCTTATTCTCGTCCAATTAGGGCTTTTAACCAATCTTGTGCATCCAATAAGTACATTTGTGTCATTGGTTGAACATTTAGGTCATTTTCGACCTCCCAAGGCTTATTCTCCTCCAATAATGGTTTTTAACCAATCTTGTGCATCCAATAAGTGATTTTGAGTCATTGGTTGAACATTTAGGTCATTTTCGTCCTCCCTAGGGTTATTCTCCTCCAATTAGGGTTTTTAACCAATCTTGTGCATCCAATAAGTACATTTGTGTCATTGGTTGAACATTTAGGTCATTTTCGTCCTCCCTAGTCTTATTCTTGTCCAATTAGGGTTTTTAACCAATCTTGTGCATCCAATAAGTACATTTGTGTCATTGGTTGAACATTTAGGTCATTTTCGACCTTCCAAGGCTTATTCTCGTCCAATTAGGGTTTTTAACCAATCTTGTGCATCCAATTAGTGATTTTGTGTCATTGGTTGAACATTTAGGTCATTTTTGTCCTCTTAAGTCTTATTCTCCTCCAATTAGGGTTTTTAACAAATCTTGTGCATCCAATAAGTACATTTGTGTCATTGGTTGAACATTTAGGTCATTTTCGTCCTCCCAAGGCTTATTCTCGTCCAATTAGGGTTTTTAACCAATCTTGTGCATCCAATAAGTGATTTTGTGTCATTGGTTGAACATTTAGGTCATTTTCGTCCTCCTAAGTCTTATTCTCGTCCAATTAGGGTTTTTAACAAATCTTGTGCATCCAATAAGTACATTTGTGTCTTTGGTTGAACATTTAGGTCATTTTCGTCCTCCTTAGTCTTATTCTACTCCAATTAGGGCTTTTAACCAATCTTGTGCATCAAATATGTACATTTGTGTCATTGGTTGAACATTTAGGTCATTTTCGACCTCCCTAGGCTTATTCTCGTCCAATTAGGGTTTTTAACAAATCTTGTGCATCCAATAAGTACATTTGTGTCATTGGTTGAACATTTAGGTCATTTTCGTCCTCCCAAGGCTTAATCTCGTCCAATTCGGGTTTTTAACCAATCTTGTGCATCCAATAAGTGATTTTGTGTCATTGGTTGAACATTTTGGTCATTTTCGTCCTCCGTAGTCTTATTCTCGTCCAATTAGGGCTTTTAACCAATCTTGTGCATCCAATAAGTACATTTGTGTCATTGGTTGAACATTTAGGTCATTTTCGACCTCCCAAGGCTTATTCTCCTCCAATAAGGGTTTTTAACCAATCTTGTGCATCCAATAAGTGATTTTGAGTCATTGGTTGAACATTTAGGTCATTTTCGTCCTCCCTAGGCTTATTCTCCTCCAATTAGGGCTTTTAACCAATCTTGTGCATCAAATATGTACATTTGTGTCATTGGTTGAACATTTAGGTCATTTTCGACCTCCCTAGGCTTATTCTCGTCCAATTAGGGTTTTTAACCAATCTTGTGCATCCAATAAGTGATTTTGTGTCATTGGTTGAACATTTTGGTCATTTTCGTCCTCCGTAGTCTTATTCTCGTCCAATTAGGGCTTTTAACCAATCTTGTGCATCCAATAAGTACATTTGTGTCATTGGTTGAACATTTAGGTGATTTTCGACCTCCCAATGCTTATTCTCCTCCAATAAGGGTTTTTAACCAATCTTGTGCATCCAATAAGTGATTTTGTGTCATTGGTTGAACATTTAGGTCATTTTCGTCCTCCCAAGGCTTATTCTCGTCCAATTAGGGTTTTTAACCAATCTTGTGCATCCAATAAGTACATTTGTGTCATTGGTTGAACATTTAGGTCATTTTCGTCCTCCCAAGGCTTATTCTCGTCCAATTAGGGTTTTTAACCAATCTTGTGAATCCAATAAGTGATTTGGTGTCATTGGTTGAACATTTAGGTCATTTTCGTCCTCCCTAGGCTTATTCTCGACCAATTAGGGTTTTTAACCAATCTTGTGCATCCAATAAGTGCTTTTGTCTCATTGGTTGAACATTTAGGTCATTTTCGTCCTCCCTAGGCTTATTCTCGTCCAATTAGGGTTTTTAATCCAATAAGTGATTTTGTGTCATTGGTTGAACATTTAGGTCATTTTCGTCCTCCCAAGGCTTATTCTCGTCCAATTAGGGTTTTTAGCCAATCTTATGCATCCAATAAGTGATTTTGTGTCATTGGTTGAACATTTAGGTCATTTTCGTCCTCCCAAGGCTTATTCTCGTCCAATTAGGGTTTTTAACCAATCTTGTGAATCCAATAAGTGATTTTGTGTCATTGGTTGAACATTTAGGTCATTTTCGTCCTCCCTAGGCTTATTCTCGTCCAATTTGGCTTTTTAACCAATCTTGTGCATCCAATAAGTACACTTGTGTCATTGGTTGAACATTTAGGTCATTTTCGTCCTCCCAAGGCTTATTCTCGTCCAATTAGGGTTTTTAACCAATCTTGTGCATCCAATAAGTGATTTTGTGTCATTGGTTGAACATTTAGGTCATTTTCGTCCTCCCAAGGCTTATTCTCGTCCAATTAGGGTTTTTAACCAATCTTGTGCATCCAATAAGTACATTTGTGTCATTGGTTGAACATTTAAGTCATTTTTGTCCTCCCAAGGCTTATTCTCGTCCAATTAGGGTTTTTAACCAATCTTGTGCATCCAATAAGTGATTTTGTGTCATTGGTTGAACATTTAGGTCATTTTCGTCCTCCCAAGGCTTATTCTCGTCCAATTAGGGTTTTTAACCAATCTTGTGCATCCAATAAGTGATTTTGTGTCATTGGTTGAACATTTAGGTCATTTTCATCCTCTTAAGGCTTATTCTCGTCCAATTAAGGTTTTTAACCAATCTTGTGAATCCAATAAGTACATTTGTGTCATTGGTTGAACATTTAGGTGATTTTCGTCCTCCCTAGGCTTATTGTCGTCCAATTAGGGTTTTTAACCAATCTTGTGCATCCAATAAGTGATTTTGTGTCATTGGTTGAAAATTTAGGTGATTTCTCCCAAGGCTTATTCTCGTCCAATTAGGGTTTTTAACCAATCTTGTGCATCCAATAAGTGATTTTGTGTCATTGGTTGAACATTTAGGTCATTTTCGTCCTCCCAAGGCTTATTCTCGTCCAATTAGGGTTTTTAACCAATCTTGTGCATCCAATAAGTGATTTTGTGTCATTGGTTGAACATTTAGGTCATTTTCGTCCTCCCAAGGCTTATTCTCGTCCAATTAGGGTTTTTAACCAATCTTGTGCATCCAATAAGTGATTTTGTGTCATTGGTTGAACATTTAGGTCATTTTCGTCCTCCCAAGGCTTATTCTCGCCCAAGTAGGGTTTTTAACCAATCTTGTGCATCCAATAAGTGATTTTGTGTCATTGGTTGAACATTTAGGTCATTTTCGTCCTCCCAAGGCTTATTCTCGTCCAATTAGGGTTTTTAACCAATCTTGTGCATCCAATAAGTGATTTTGTGTCATTGGTTGAACATTTAGGTCATTTTCGTCCTCCCAAGGCTTATTCTCTTCCAATTAGGGTTTTTAACCAATCTTGTGCATCCAATAAATACATTTGTGTCGTTGGTGGAACATTTAGGTCATTTTTGTCCTCCCAAGGCTTATTCTCGTCCAATTAGGGTTTTTAACCAATCTTGTGCATCCAATAAGTACATTTGTGTCATTGGTTGAACATTTAGGTCATTTTCGTCCTCCCAAGGCTTATTCTCGTCCAATTAGGGTTTTTAACCAATCTTGTGCATCCAATAAGTGATTTTGTGTCATTGGTTGAACATTTAGGTCATTTTCGTGCTCCCAAGGCTTATTCCCGTCCAATTAGGGTTTTTTACCAATCTTATCCATCCAATAAGTACATTTGTGTCATTGATTGAACATTTAGGTCATTTTCGTCCTCCCAAGGCTTATTCTCATCCAATTAGGGTTTTTAACCAATCTTGTGCATCCAATAAGTACATTTATGTGATTGGTTGAACATTTAGGTCATTTTCTTCCTCCCAAGGCTTATTCTCGTCCAATTAGGGTTTTTAACCAATCTTGTGCATCCAATAAGTACATTTGTGTCATTGGTTGAACATTTAGGTCATTTTCGTCCTCCCAAGGCTTATTCTCGTCCAATTAGGGTTTTTAACCAATCTTGTGCATCCAATAAGTGATTTTGTGTCATTGGTTGAACATTTAGGTCATTTTCGTCCTCCCAAGGCTTATTCTCCTCCAAATAAGGGTTTTTAACCAATCTTGTGCATCCAATAAGTGATTTTGTGTCATTGGTTGAACATTTAGGTCATTTTCCTCCTCCCAAGGCTTATTCTCGTCCCATTAGGGTTTTTAACCAATCTTGTGCATCCAATAAGTGATTTTGTGTCATTGGTTGAACATTTAGGTTATTTTCGTCCTCTCTAGGCTTATTCTCGTCCAATTAGGGTTTTTAACCAATCTTGTGCATCCAATAAGTGATTTTGTGTCATTGGTCTAACATTTATGTCATTTTCGTCCTCCCTAGGCTTATTCTCGTCCAATTAGGGTTTTTAACCAATCTTGTGCATCCAATAAGTACATTTGTGTCATTGGTTGAACATTTAGGTCATTTTCGTCCTCCCAAGGCTTATTCTCGTCCAATTAGGGTTTTTAACCAATCTTGTGCATCCAATAAGTGATTTTGTGTCATTGGTTGAACATTTAGGTCATTTTTGTCCTCCCTAGCCTTATTCTCTTCCAATTAGGGTTTTTAACTTATCTTGTGCATCCAATAAGTGATTTTGTGTCATTGGTTGAACATTTAGGTCATTTTCGTCCTCCCTAGGCTTATTCTCGTCCAATTATGGTTTTTAACCATTCTTGTGCATCCAATAAGTGATTTTGTGCCATTGATTGAACATTTAGGTCATTTTCGTCATCCCAAGGCTAATTCTCGTCCAATAGGGTTTTTAACCAATCTTGTGCATCCAATAAGTACATTTGTGTCATTGGTTGAACATTTAGGTCATTTTCGTCCTCCCAAGGCTTATTCTCGTCCAATTAGGGTTTTTAACCAATCTTGTGCATCCAATAAGTGATTTTGTGTCATTGGTTGAACATTTAGGTCATTTTCTTCCTCCCAAGGCTTATTCTCGTCCAATTTGGGTTTTTAACCAATCTTGTGCATCCTATAAGTGATTTTGTGTCATTGGTTGTACATTTAGGTCATTTTCGTCCTCCCAAGGCTTATTCTTGTCCAATTAGGGTTTTTAACCAATCTTGTGCATCCATTAAGTACATTTGTGTCATTGGTTGAACATTTAGTTCATTTCGTCCTCCCAAGGCTTATTCTCGTCCAATTAGGGTTTTTAACCAATCTTGTGCATCCAATAAGTACATTTGTGTCATTGGTTGAACATTTAGGTCATTTTCGTCCTCCCAAGGCTTATTCTCGTCCAATTAGGGTTTTTAACCAATCTTGTGCATCCAATAAGTGATTTTGTGTCATTGGTTGAACATTTAGGTCATTTTCTTCCTCCGTAAGCTTATTCTCGTCCAATTAGGGTTTTTAACCAATCTTGTGCATCCAATAAGTTTATTTGTGTCATTGGTTGAACATTTAGGTCATTTTCGTCCTCCCAAGGCTTATTCTCGTCCAATTAGGGTTTTTAACCAATCTTGTGCATCCAATAAGTGATTTTGTGTCATTGGTTGAACATTTAGGTCATTTTCGTCCTCCCTAAGCTTATTCTCGTCCAATTAGGGTGTTTAACCAATCTTGTGCATCCAATAAGTACACTTGTGTCATTGGTTGAACATTTAGGTCATTTTCGTCCTCCCAAGGCTTATTCTCGTCCTATTAGGGTTTTTAACCAATCTTGTGCATCCAATAAGTGATTTTGTGTCATTGGTTGAACATTTAGGTCATTTTCGTCCTCCCAAGGCTTATTCTCTTCCAATTAGGGTTTTTAACCAATCTTGTGCATCCAATAAGTAATTTTGTTTCATTGGTTGAACATTTAGGTCATTTTCATTCTCCCAAGGCCTATTCTCGTCCAATTAACGTTTTTAACCAATCTTGTGCATCCAATAAGTGATTTTGTGTTGTTGGTAGAACATTTAGGTCATTTTCGTCCTCCCTAGGCTTATTCTCGTCCAATTAGGGTTTTTAACCAATCTTGTGCATCCAATAAGTGATTTTGTGCCATTGGTTGAACATTTAGGTCATTTTCGTCCTCCCAAGGCTTATTTTCGTCCAATTAGGGTTTTTAACCAATCTTGTGCATCCAATCAGTACATTTGTGTCATTGGTTGAACATTTAGGTCATTTTCGTCCTCCCAAGGCTTATTCTCGTCCAATTAGGGTTTTTAACCAATCTTGTGCATCCAATAAGTACATTTGTGTCATTGGTTGAACATTTAGGTCATTTTCGTCCTCCCAAGGCTTATTCTCGTCCAATTAGAGTTTTTAACCAATCTTGTGCATCCAATAAGTGCTTTTGTGTCGTTGGTTGAACATTTAGGTCATTTTCGTCCTCCCAAGGCTTATTCTCGTCCAATTAGGGTTTTTAACCAATCTTGTGCATCCAATAAGTACATTTGTGTCATTGGTTGAACATTTAGGTCATTTTCGTCCTCCCAAGGCTTATTCTCGTCCAATTAGGGTTTTTAATTAATCTCGTGCATTCAATAAGTGATTTTGTGTCGATGGTTGAACATTTAGATCATTTTTGTCCTCCCAAGGCTTATTCTCGTCCAATTAGGGTTTTTAACCAATCTTGTGCATCCAATAAGTACATTTGTGTCATTGGTTGAACATTTAGGTCATTTTCGTCCTCCCAAGGCTTATTCTCGTCCAATTAGGGTTTTTAACCAATATTGTGCATCCAATAAGTGATTTTGTGTCTTTGGTTGAACATTTAGGTCATTTTCGTCCTCCCAAGGCTTATTCTCGTCCAATTAGGGTTTTTAACCAATCTTGTGCATCCAATAAGTACATTTGTGTCATTGGTTGAACATTTAGGTCATTTTCGTCCTCCCAAGGCTTATTCTCGTCCAATTAGGGTTTTTAACCAATCTTGTGCATCCAATAAGTACATTTGTGTCATTGGTTGAACATTTAGGTTATTTTCGTCCTCCCAAGTCTTTTTCTTGTCCAGTTAGGGTTTTTAACCAATCTTGTGCATCCAATAAGTACATTTGTGTCATTGGTTGAACATTTAGGTCATTTTCGTCCTCCCAAGGCTTATTCTCGTCCAATTAGGGTTTTTAACCAATCTTGTGCATCCAATAAGTACATTTGTGTCATTGGTTGAACATTTAGGTCATTTTCGTCCTCCCAAGGCTTATTCTCAGCCAATTAGGGTTTTTAACCAATCTTGTGCATCCAATAAGTACATTTGTGTCATCGGTTGAACGTTTAGGTCATTTTCGTCCTCCCAAGGCTTATTCTCCTCCAATTAGGGTTTTTAACCAATCTTGTGCATCCAATTAGCGATTTTGTGTCATTGGTTGAACATTTAGGTCATTTTCGTCCTCCCTTGGCTTATTCTCGTCCATTTAGGGTTTTTAACTAATCTTGTGCATCGAATAAGTGATTTTGTGTCATTGGTTGAACATTTAGGTCATTTACGTCCTTCCAAGGCTTATTCTCGTCCAATTAGGGTTTTTAACCAATCTTGTGCATCCAATAAGTGATTTTGTGCCATACATTGAACATTTAGGTCATTTACGTCCTCCCAAGGCTTATTCTCGTCCAATTAGGGTTTTTAACCAATCTTGTGCATCCAATAAGTACATTTGTGTCATTGGTTGAACATTTAGGTCATTTTCGTCCTCCCAAGGCTTATTCTCGTCCAATTAGGGTTTTTAACCAATCTTGTGCATCCAATAAGTACATTTGTGTCATTGGTTGAACATTTAGGTCATTTTCGTCCTCCCAAGGCTTATTCTCGTCCAATTAGGGTTTTTAACCAATCTTGTGCATCCAATAAGTACATTTGTGTCATTGGTTGAACATTTATGTCATTTTCGTCCTCCCAAGGCTGATTCTCGTCCAATTAGGGTTTTTAACCAATCTTGTGCATCCAATAAGGACATTTGTGTCATTGGTTGAACATTTAGGTCATTTTCGTCCTCCCAAGTCTTATTCTCGTCCAATTAGGGTTTTTAACCAATCTGGTGCATCCAATAAGTACATTTGTGTCATTGGTTGAACATTTAGGTCATTTTCGTCCTCCCAAGGCTAATTCTCGTCCAATTAGGGTTTTTAACCAATCTTGTGCATCCAATAGGTATATTTGTTTTATTGGTTGAACATTTAGGTCATTTTCGTCCTCCCAAAACTTATTCTCGTCCAATTAGGGTTTTTAACCAATCTTGTGCATCCAATAAGTACATTTGTGTCATTGCTTGAACATTTAGCTCATTTTCGTCCTCCCAAGGCTTATTCTCGTCCAATTAGGGTTTTTAACCAATCTTGTGCATCCAATAAGTGATTTTGTGTCATTGGTTGAACATTTAGGTCATTTTCGTCCTCCCAAGGCTTATTCTCGTCCAATTAGGGTTTTTAACCAATCTTGTGCATCTAATAAGTGATTTCGTGTCATTGGTGGAACATTTAGGTCATTTTCGTCCTCCGAATACTTATTCTAGCCCAATTAGGGTTTTTAACCAATCTAGTGCATCCAATAAGTGATTTTGTGTCATTGGTTGAACATTTAAGTCATTTTCGTCCTCCCTAGGCTTATTCTCGTCCAATTAGGGTTTTTAACCAATCTTGTGCATCCAATAAGTAATTTTGTGTCATTGGTTGAACATTTAAGTCATTTTCGTATTCCGAATGCTTATTCTCGAACAATTAGGGTTTTTAACCAATCTCGTGCATCCAATAAGTGATTTTGTGTCATTGGTTGAACATTTAAGTCCTTTTCGTCTTCCGAGTGCTTATTCTCGTCCAATTAGGGTTTTTAACCAATCTTGTGCATCCAATAAGTGATTTTGTGTCATTGGTTGAACATTTAGGTCATTTTCGTCCTCCCAAGGCTTATTCTCGTCCAATTAGGGTTTTTAACCAATCTTGTGCATCCAATAAGTGATTTTGTGTCATTGGTTGAACATTTAGGTCATTTTCATCTTCTTAACGCTTATTCTCGTCTAATTAGTGTTTTTATCCAATCTTGTGAATCCAATAAGTACATTTGTGTCATTGGTTGAACATTTAGGTCATTTTCGTCCTCCCTATGCTTATTCTCGTCCAATTAGGGTTTTTAACCAATCTTGTGCCTCCAATAATTGATTTTTTGTCATTGGTTGAAAATTTAGGTGATTTTCGTCCTCCCAAGGCTTATTCTTGTCCAATTAGGGTTTTTAACCAATCTTGTGCATCCAATAAGTGATTTTGTGTCATTGATTGAACATTTAGGTCATTTTCGTCCTCCCTAGGCTTATTCTCGTCCAATTAGGGTTTTTAACCAATCTTGTGCATCCAATAAGTACATTTGTGTCATTGGTTGAACATTTAGGTTATTTTCGTCCTCCCAAGGCTTATTCTCGTCCAATTAGGGTTTTTAACATATCTTCTGCATCCAATAAGTACATTTGTGTCATTGGTTGAACATTTAGGTCATTTTCGTCCTCCCAAGGCTTATTCTCGTCCAATTAGGGTTTTTAACCAATCTTGTGCATCCAATAAGTGATTTTGTGTCATTGGTAGAACATTTAGGTCATTTTCGTCCTCCCTAGGCTTATTCTCGTCCAATTAGGGTTTTTAACCAATCTTGTGCATCCAATAAGAGATTTGGTGTCATTGGTTGAACATTTAGGTCATTTTCGTCCTCCCTAGGCTTATTCTCGTCCAATTAGGGTTTTTAACCAATCTTGTGCATCCAATAAGTGATTTTGTGCTATTGGTTGAACATTTAGGTCATTTGCGTCCTCCCAAGGCTTATTCTCGTCCAATTAGGGTTTTTAACCAATCTTTTGCATCCAATTAGTGATTTTGTGTCATTTGTTGAACATTTAGGTCATTTTCGTCCTCCCAAGGCTTATTCACGTCCAATTAGGGTTTTTAACCAATCTTGTGCATCCAATAAGTGATTTTGTGTCATTGGTTGAACATTTAGGTCATTTTCGTCCTCCCAAGGCTTATTCTCGTCCAATTAGGGTTTTTAACCAATCTTGTGCATCCAATAAGTACATTTGTGTCATTGGTTGAACATTTATGTCATTTTCGTCCTCCCAAGGCTTATTCTTGTCCAATTAGGGTTCTTAACCAATCTTGTGCATCCAATAAGTACATTTGTGTCATTGGTTGAACATTTAGGTCATTTTCGTCCTCCCAAGGCTTATTCTCGTCCAATTAGGGTTTTTAACCAATCTTGTGCATCCAATAAGTGATTTTGTGTCATTGGTTGAACATTTAGGTCATTTTCGTCCTCCCAAGGCTTATTCTCGTCCAATTAGGGTTTTTAACCAATCTTGTGCATCCAATAAGTACATTTGTGTCATTGGTTGAACATTTAGGTCATTTTCGTCCTCCCAAGGCTTATTCTCGTCCAATTAGGGTTTTTAACCAATCTTGTGCATCCAATATGTGATTTTGTGTCATTGGTTGAACATTTAGGTCATTTTCGTCCTCCCAAGGCTGATTCTCGTCCAATTAGGGTTTCTAACCAATCTTGTGCATCCAATAAGTACATTTGTGTCATTGGTTGAACATTTAGGTCATTTTCGTCCTCCCAAGGCTTATTATCGTCCAATTAGGGTTTTTAACCAACCTTGTGCATCCAATAAGTACATTTGTGTCATTGGTTGAACATTTAGGTCATTTTCGTCCTCCCACGGCTTATTCTCGTCCGATTAGGGTTTTTAACCAATCTTGTGCATCCAATAAGTACATTTGTGTCATTGGTTGAACATTTAGGTCATTTTCGTTTTCCCAATGCTTATTCTCGTCCAATTAGGGTTTTTAACCAATCTTGTGCATCCAATAAGTACATTTGTGTCTTTGGTTCAACATTTAGGTCATTTTCGTCCTCCCAAGGCTTATTCTCGTCCAATTAGGGTTTTTAACCAATCTTGTGCATCCAATAAGTACATTTGTGTCATTGGTTGAACATTTAGGTCATTTTCGTCCTCCCAAGGCTTATTCTCGTCCAATTAGGGTTTTTAACCAATCTAGTGCATCCAATAAGTACATTTGTGTCATTGGTTGAACATTTAGGTCATTTTCGTCCTCCCAAGGCTTATTCTCGTCCAATTAGGGTTTTTAACCAATCTTGTGCATCCAATAAGTGAATTTGTGTCATTGGTTGAACATTTAGGTCATTTTCGTCCTCCCAAGGCTTATTCTCGTCCAATTAGGGTTTTTAACCAATCTTGTGCATCCAATAAGTACATTTGTGTCATTGGTTGAACGTTTAGGTCATTTTCGTCCTCCCAAGGCTTATTCTCCTCCAATTAGGGGTTTTAACCAATCTTGTGCATCCAATAAGCGATTTTGTGTCATTGGTTAAACATTTAGGTCATTTTCGTCCTCCGTAGGCTTATTCTCGTCCAATTAGGGTTTTTAACCAATCTTGTGCATCCAATAAGTACATTTGTGTCATTGGTTGAACATTTAGGTCATTTTCGTCATCCCAAGGCTTATTCTCGTCCAATTAGGGTTTTTAACCAATCTTGTGCATCCAATAAGTGATTTTGTGTCATTGGTTGAACATTTAGGTCATTTTCGTCCTCCCAAGGCTTATTCTCGTCCAATTAGGGTTTTTAACCAATCTTGTGCATCCAATAAGTACATTTGTGTCATTGGTTGAACATTTAGGTCCTTTATGTCCTCCAAAAGCTTATTCTCGTCCAATTAGGGTTTTTAACCAATCTTGTGCATCCAATAAGTGATTTTGTGTCATTGGTTGAACATTTAGGTCATTTTCGTCCTCCCTAGGCTTATTCTCGTCCAATTAGGGTTTTTAACCAATCTTGTGCATCCAATAAGTGATTTTGTGTCATTGGTTGAACATTTAGGTCATTTTCGTCCTCCAAAGGCTTATTCTCCTCCAATTAGGGTTTTTAACCAATCTTGTGCATCCAATAAGTGATTTTGTGTCATTGGTTGAACATTTAGGTCATTTTCGTCATGCCAAGGTTTATTCTCGTCCAATTAGGGTTTTTAACCAATCTTGTGCATCCAATAAGTACATTTGTGTCATTGGTTGAACATTTAGGTCATTTTCGTCATCCCAAGGCTTATTCTCGTCCAATTAGGGTTTTTAACCAATCTTGTGCATCCAATAAGTGATTTTGTGTCATTGGTTGATTATTTAGGTCATTTTCGTCCTCCGAAGTCTTATTCTCGTCCAATTAGGGTTTTTAACAAATCTTGTGCATCCAATAAGTACATTTGTGTCATTGGTTGAACATTTAGGTCATTTTCGTCCTCCCTAGGCTTATTCTCGTCCAATTAGGGTTTTTAACCAATCTTGTGCATCCAATAAGTGATTTTGTGTCATTGGTTGAACATTTAGGTCATTTTCGTCCTCCCTAGTCTTATTCTCGTCCAATTAGGGTTTTTCACAAATCTTGTGCATCCAATAAGTACATTTGTGCCATTGGTTGAACATTTAGGTCATTTTCGTCCTCCCAAGGCTTATTCTCGTCCAATTCGGGTTTTTAACCAATCTTGTGCATCCAATAAGTGATTTTGTGTCATTGGTTGAACATTTAGGTCATTTTCGTCCTCCCAAGTCTTATTCTCGTCCAATTAGGGTTTTTAACAAATCTTGTGCATCCAATAAGTGATTTTGTGCCATTGGTTGAAAATTTAGGTCATTTTTGTCCTCCCAAGTCTTATTCTCGTCCAATTAGGGTTTTTAACAAATCTTGTGCATCCAATAAGTACATTTGTGTCATTGGTGTAACATTAAGGTCATTTTAGACCTCCCAAGGCTTATTCTAATCCAATTAGGGTTTTAAACCAATCTTGTGCATCCAATAAGTGATTTTGTGTCATTGGTTGAACATTTTGGTCATTTTCGTCCTCGTCTTATTCTCGTCCAATTAGGGCTTTTAACCAATCTTGTGCATCCAATAAGTACATTTGTGTCATTGATTGAACATTTAGGTGATTTTCGTCCTCCCAAGGCTTATTCTCGTCCAATTAGGGTTTTTAAAAAATCTTGTGCATCCAATAAGTACATTTGTGTCATTCGTTGAACATTTTGGTTATTTTCGTCCTCCCAAGGCTTATTCTCGTCCAATTAGGGTTTTTAACCAATCTTGTGCATCCAATTAGTGATTTTGTGTCATTGGTTGAACATTTAGGTCATTTTTGTCCTCTTAAGTCTTA
>JBBPBP010000715.1:0-108957 GCA_037974735.1 Cicer chorassanicum
TGCACAAGATTGGTTAAAAGCCCTAATTGGACGAGAATAAGACTAGGGAGGACGAAAATGACCAAAATGTTCAACCAATGACACAAATGTACTTATTGGATGCAAAAGATTTGTTAAAAACCCTAATTGGACGAGAATAAGCCTTGGGAGGACGAAAATGACCTAAATGTTCAACCAATGACACAAATGTACTTATTGGATGCACAAGATTGGTTAAAAACCCTAATTGGAGGAGAATAAGCCTAGGGAGGACGAAAATGACCTAAATGTTCAACCAATGGCACAAAATCACTTATTGGATGCACAAGATTTGTTAAAAACCCTAATTGGACGAGAATAAGACTTGGGAGGACAAAAACGACCTAAATGTTCAACCAATGACACAAAATCACTTATTGGATGCACAAGATTGGTTAAAAACCCGAATTGGACGAGAATAAGCCATGGGAGTACGAAAATGACCTAAATGTTCAACCAATGACACAAATGTACTTATTGGATGCACAAGATTTGTTAAAAACCCTAATTGGACGAGAATAAGACTTGAGAGGACGAAAATGACCTAAATGTTCAACCAATGACTCAAAATCACTTATTGGATGCACAAGATTGGTTAAAAACCCTAATTGGACGAGAATAAGCCTAGGGAGGACGAAAATGACCTAAATGTTCAACCAATGACACAAAATCACTTATTGGATGCACAAGATTGGTTAAAAACCCTAATTGGACGAGAATAAGCCTTGGGAGGACAAAAATGACCTAAATCTTTAACCAATGACACAAATGTACTTATTGGATGCACAAGATTGGTTAAAACCCCTAATTGGACGAGAATAAGTCTAGGGAGGACGAAAATGACCTAAATGTTCAACCAATAACACAAAATCACTTATTGGATGCACAAGATTTCTTAAAAACCCTAATTGGACGAGAATAAGCCTTGGGAGGAAGAAAATGACCTAAATTTTCAACCTATGACACAAAATCACTTATTGGATGCACAAGATTGGTTAAAAACCCTAATTGGATGAGAATAAGCCTAGCGAGGACGAAAATGACCTAAATGTTCAAACAATGACACAAAATCACTTATTGGATGCACAAGATTGGTTAAAAACCCTAATTGGACGAGAATAAGCCTTGGGAGGATGAAAATGATCTAAATGTTCAACCAATGACACAAAATCACTTATTGGATGCACAAGTTTGGTTAAAAACCCTAATTGGACGAGAATAAGCCTTGGGACGACGAAAATGACCTAAATGTTCAACCAATGACACAAAATCACTTATTGGATGCACAAGATTGGTTAAAAACCCTAATTGGACGAGAATAAGCATTGGGAGGATGAAAATGACCTAAATGTTCAACCAATGCCACAAATGTAGTTATTGGATGCACAAGATTGGTTAAAAACTCTAATTGGACGAGAATTAGCCTTGGGAGGACAAAAATGACCTACATGTTCAACCAATGACACAAATGTACTTATTGGATGCACAAGATTGCTTAAAAACCCTAATTGGACGAGAATAAGCCTTGGGAGGACGAAAATGACCTAAATGTTCAACCAATGACACAAATGTTGTTATTGGATGCACAAGATTGGTTAAAAACCCTAATTGACGAGAATAAACCTTGGGAGGACGAAAATGACCTACATGTTCAACATATGACACAAATGTACTTTTGGATGCACAAGATTGGTTAAAAACCCTAGATCGACGAGAATAAGCCTTGGAAGGATGAAAATGACCTAAATGTTCAACCAATGACACAAAATCACTTATTGGATGCACAAGATTGGTTAAAAACCCTAATTGGACGAGAATAAGCCTAGGGAGGACGAAAATGACCTAAATGTTCAACCAATGACACAAAATCACTTATTGGATGCACAAGATTGGTTAAAAACCCTAATTGGACGAGAATAAGCCTTGGTAGGACATAAATGACCTAAATGTTCAACCAAAGACACAGAATCATTTATTGGATGCACAAGATTGGTTAAAAACCCTAATTGGACGAGAATAAGCCTTTAGAGGACATAAATGACGTAAATGTTCAACCAATGACACAAATGTACTTATTGGATGCACAAGATTGGTTAAAAACCCTAATTGGACGAGAATAAGCCTTGGGAGGACGAAAATGACCTAAATGTTCAACCAATGACACAAATGTACTTATTGGATGCACAAGATTGGTTATAAACCGTAATTGGATGAGAATAAGCCTAGGGAGGACGAAAATGACCTAAATGTTCAACCAATGACACAAAATCACTTATTTGATAAACAACATTGGTTAAAAACCCTAATTGGACGAGAATAAGCCTTTGGAGGACAAAAATGACCTAAATGTTCAACCAATGACACAAATGTACTTATTGGATGCACAAGATTGGTTAAAAACCCTAATTGGACGAGAATAAGCCTTCGGAGGACGAAAATGACATAAATGTTTAACCAATGACACAAATGTACTTATTGGATGCACAAGATTGGTTAAAAACCCTAATCGGACGAGAATAAGCCTAGGGAGGACATAAATACTCTAAATGTTCAACCAATGACACAAAATCACTTATTGGATGCACAAGATTGGTTAAAAACCCTAATTGGACGAGAATAAGCCTTTTGAGGACATAAATGACCTAAATGTTCAACCAATGACACAAATGTACTTATTAAATGCACAAGATTGGTTAAAAACCCTAATTGGACGAGAATAAGCTTTTGGAGGACATAAATGACCTAAATGTTCAACCAATGACACAAATGTACTTATTGGATGCACAAGATTGGTTAAAAACCCTAATTAGACGAGAATAAGCCTTTGGAGGACATAAATGACCTAAATGTTCAACCAATGACACAAATGTACTTATTGGATGCACAAGATTGGTTAAAAACCCTAATTGGACGAGAATAAGCCTTGGGAGGACGAAAATGACCTAAATGTTCAACCAATGACACAAATGTACTTATTGGATGCACAAGATTGGTTAAAAACCCTAATTGGACGAGAATAAGCCTTGGGAGGACGAAAATGACCTAAATGTTCAACCAATGACACAAATGTACTTATTGGATGCACAAGATTGGTTAAAAACCCTAATTGGACGAGAATAAGCCTTGGGAGGACGTAAATGACCTAAATGTTCAATGTATGGCACAAAATCACTTATTGGATGCACAAGATTGGTTAAAAACCCTAATTGGACGAGAATAAGCCTTGGGAGGACGAAAATGACCTAAATGTTCAACCAATGACACAAATGTACTTATTGGATGCACAAGATTGGTTAAAAACCCTAATTGGACGAACATAAGCCTTGGGAGGACGAAAATGACCTAAATGTTCAACCAATGACACAAAATCACTTATTGGATGCACAAGATTGGTTAAAAATCCTAATTGGACAAGAATAAGCCTAGGGAGGACGAAAATGACCTAAATGTTCAACCAATGACACAAATGTACTTATTGGATGCACAAGATTGGTTAAAAATCCTAATTGGACGAGAATAAGCCTTGGGAGGACGAAAATGACCTAAATGTTCAACCAAGGACACAAATGTACTTATTGGATGCACAAGATTGGTTAAAAACCCTAATTGGACGAGAATAAGCCTTGGGAGGACGAAAATGACCTAAATGTTCAACCAATGACACAAATGTACTTATTGGATGCACAAGATTGGTTAAAAACCATAATTGGACGAGAATAAGCCTTGGGAGGACGAAAATGACCTAAATGTCAACCAATGACACAAATGTACTTATTGGATGCACAAGATTGGTTAAAAACCCTAATTGGACGAGAATAAGCCTTGGGAGGACGAAAATGACCTAAATGTTCAACCAATGACACAAATGTACTTATTGGATGCACAAGATTGGTTAAAAACCCTAATTGGACGAGAAAAAGCCTTGGGAGGACGAAAATGACCTAAATGTCCAACCAATGACACAAATGTACTTATTGGATGCACAAGATTGGTTAAAAACCCTAATTGGACGAGAATAAGCCTTGGGAGGACGAAAATGACCTAAATGTTCAACCAATGACACAAATGTACTTATTGGATGCACAAGATTGGTTAAAAACCCTAATTGGACGAGAATAAGCCTTGGGACGACGAAAATGACCTAAAGGTTCAACCAATGACACAAAATCACTTATTGGATGCACAAGATTGGTTAAAAACCCTAATTGGACGAGAATAAGCCTTGGGAGGACGAAAATGACCTAAATGTTCAACCAATGACACAAGTGTACTTATTGGATGCACAAGATTGGTTAAAAACCCTAATTGGACGAGAATAAGCATAGGGAAGACGAAAATGACCTAAATGTTCAACCAATGACACAAAATCACTTATTGGATGCACAAGATTCGTTAAAAACCCTAATTAGAAGAGAATAAGCCTAGGGAGGACGAAAATGACCTAAATGTTCAACTAATGACACAATCACATATTTGATGCACAAGATTGGTTAAAAACCCTAATTGGACGAGAATAAGCCTTGGGAGGACGAAAATGACCTAAATGTTCAACCAATGACACAAATGTACTTATTGGATGCACAAGATTGGTTAAAAACCCTAATTGGACGAGAATAAGCATAGGGAGGACGAAAATGACCTAAATGTTCAACCAATGACACAAAATCACTTATTGGATGCACAAGATTAGTTTAAAACCCTAATTAGACGAGAATAAGCCTAGGGAGGACGAAAATGACCTAAATGTTCAACTAATGACACAAAATCACATATTTGATGCACAAGATAGGTTAAAAACCCTAATTGGACGAGAATAAGCCTTGGGAGGACGAAAATGACCTAAATGTTCAACCAATGACACAAATGTACTTATTGGATGCACAAGATTGGTTAAAAACCCTAATTGGACGAGAATAAGCATAGGGATGACGAAATTGACCTAAATGTTCAACCAATGACACAAAATCACTTATTGGATGCACAAGATTGGTTAAAAACCCCAATTAATCGAGAATAAGCCTAGGGAGGACGAAAATGACCTAAATGTTCAACTAATGACACAAATGTATTGGATGCACAAGATTGGTTAAAAACCCTAATTGGACGAGAATAAGCCTTGGGAGGACGAAAATGACCTAAATGTTCAACCAATGACACAAATGTACTTATTGGATGCACAAGATTGGTTAAAAACCCTAATTGGACGAGAATAAGCCTTGGGAGGACGAAAATGACCTAAATGTTCAACCAATGACACAAATGTACTTATTGGATGCACAAGATTGGTTAAAAACCCTAATTGGACGAGAATAAGCCTTGGCAGGAGGAAAATGACCTAAATGTTCAACCAACGACATAAAATCACTTATTGGATGCACAAGATCGGTTAAAAACCCTAATTGGACGAGAATAAGCCTTGGGAGGACGAAAATGACCTAAATGTTCAACCAACGACACAAAATCACTTATTGGATGCACAAGATTGGTTAAAAACCCTAATTGGACGAGAATAAGCCTTGGGAGGACGAAAATGACCTAAATGTTCAACCAATGACACAAATGTTCTTATTGGATGCACAAGATTGGTTAAAAACCCTAATTGGACGAGAATAAGCCTTGGGAGGACGAAAATGACCTAAATGTTCAACCAATGAGACAAATGTACTTATTGGATGCACAAGATTGGTTAAAAACCCTAATTGGACGAGAATAAGCCTAGGGAGGACGAAAATGACCTAAATGTTCAACCAATGACACAAAATCACTTATTGGATGCACAAGATTAGATAAAAAACCCTAATTGGACGAGAATAAGTCTTCGGAGGACGAAAATGACCTAAATGTTTAACCAATGACACAAAATCACTTATTGGATGCACAAGATTGGTTAAAAACCCTAATTGGACGAGAATAAGCCTAGGGAGGACGAAAATGACCTAAATGTTCAACCAATGACACAAAATCACTTATTGGATGCACAAGATAGGTTAAAAACCATAATTGGACGAGAATAAGCCTAGGAAGGACGAAAATGACCTAAATGTTCAACCAATGACACAAAATCACTTATTGGATGCACAAGATTGGTTCAAAACCCTAATTGGACGAGAATAAGCCTTGGGAGGACGAAAATGACCCAAATGTTCAACCAATGACACAAATGTACTTATTGGATGCATAAGATTGGTTAAAAACCATAATTGGACGAGAATAAGCCTAGGAAGGACGAAAATGACCTAAATGTTCAACCAATGACACAAATGTACTTATTGGATGCACAAGATTGGTTAAAAACCCTAATTGGACGAGAATAAGCCTTGGGAGGACGAAAATGTCCTAAATGTTCAACCAATGACACCAATGTACTTATTGGATGCACAAGATTGGTTAAAAACCATAATTGGACGAGAATAAGCCTAGGAAGGACGAAAATGACCTAAATGTTCAACCAATGACACAAAATCACTTATTGGATGCACAAGATTGGTTCAAAACCCTAATTGGATGAGAATAAGCCTTGGGAGGACGAAAATGACCCAAATGTTCAACCAATGACACAAATGTACTTATTGGATGCATAAGATTGGTTAAAAACCATAATTGGACGAGAATAAGCCTAGGAAGGACGAAAATGACCTAAATGTTCAACCAATGACACAAATGTACTTATTGGATGCACAAGATTGGTTAAAAACCCTAATTGGACGATAATATGCCTTGGGAGGACGAAAATGTCCAAAATGTTCAACAAATGACACAAATGTACTTATTGGATGCACAAGATTGGTTAAAAACCCTAACTGGACGAGAATAAGCCTTGGGAGGACGAAAATGACCTAAATGTTCAACCAACGACACAAAATCACTTATTGGATGCACAAGATTGGTTAAAAACCTTAATTGGACGAGAATAAGACTAGGGAGGACGAAAATGACCTAAATGTTCAACCAATGACACAAAATCACTTATTGGATTCACTAGATTGGTTAAAAACCCTAATTGGACGAGAATAAGCCTAGGGAGGACGAAAATGACCTAAATGTTTAACCAATGACACAAAATCACTTATTGGATGCACAAGATTGGTTAAAAACCCTAATTGGACGAGAATAAGCCTAGGGAGGACGAAAATGACCTAAATGTTCAACCAATGACACAAAATCACTTATTGGATGCACAAGATTGGTTAAAAACCATAATTGGACGAGAATAAGCCTAGGAAGGACGAAAATGACCTAAATATTCAACCAATGACACAAATGTACTTATTGGATGCACAAGATTGGTTAAAAACCCTAAATGGACGATAATATGCCTTGGGAGGACGAAAATGTCCAAAATGTTCAACAAATGACACAAATGTACTTATTGGATGCACAAGATTGGTTAAAAACCCTAATTGGACGAGAATAAGCCTTGGGAGGACGAAAATGACCCAAATGTTCAACCAATGACACAAAATCACTTATTGGATGCACAAGATTGGTTAAAAACCCTAATTGGACGAGAATAAGCCTTGGGAGGACAAAAATGTCCTGAATGTTCAACAAATGACACAAATGTACTTATTGGATGCACAAGATTGGTTAAAAACCCTAAATGGACGAGAATAAGCCTTGGGAGGACGAAAATGACCTAAATGTTCAACCAATGACACAAAATCACTTATTGGATGCACAAGATTGGTTAAAAACCCTAATTGGACGAGAATATGCCTTGGGAGGACAAAAATGTCCTAAATGTTCAACAAATGACACAAATGTACTTATTGGATGCACAAGATTGGTTAAAAACCCTAAATGGACGAGAATAAGCCTTGGGAGGACGAAAATGACCTAAATGTTCAACCAATGACACAAAATCACTTATTGGATGCACAAGATTAGTTAAAAACCCTAATTGTACGAGAATAAGCCTTGGGAGGACGAAAATGACCCAAATGTTCAACCAATGACACAAATTTACTTATTGGATGCACAAGATTGGTTAAAAACCCTAATTGGACGAGAATAAGCCTAGGGAGGACGAAAATGACCTAAATGTTCAACCAATGAAACAAAATCACTTATTGGATGCACAAGATTGGTTAAAAACCCTAATTGGACGAGAATAAGCCTTGGGAGGACGAAAATGACCTAAATGTTTAACCAATGACACAAATGTACTTATTGGATGCACAAGATTGGTTAAAAACCCTAATTGGACGAGAATAAGCCTTGGGAGGACGAAAATGACCTAAATGTTCAACCAACGACACAAAATCACTTATTGGATGCACAAGATTGGTTAAAAACCCTAATTGGACGAGAATAAGCCTTGGGAGGACGAAAATGACCTAAATGTTCAACCAGTGACTCAAATGTACTTATTGGATGCACAAGATTGGTTAAAAACCCTAATTGGACGAGAATTAGCCTTGGGAGGACGAAAATGACCTAAATGTTCAACCAATGACACAAAATCACTTATTGGATGCACAAGATTGGTTAAAAACTATAATTGGACGAGAATAAGCCTTGGGAGGACGAAAATGACCTAAATGTTCAACCAATGACACAAATGTACTTATTGGATGCACAAGATTGGTTAAAAACCCTAATTGGACGAGAATAAGCCTTGGGAGGACGAAAATGACCTAAATGTTCAACCAACGACACAAATGTACTTATTGGATGCACAAGATTGGTTAAAAACCCAAATTGGACGAGAATAAGCCTTGGGAGGACGAAAATGACCTAAATGTTCAACCAATGACACAAATGTACTTATTGGATGCACAAGATTGGTTAAAAACCCTAATTGGACGAGAATAAGCCTTGGGAGGACGAAAATGACCTAAATGTTCAACCAATGACACAAATTCGCTTATTGGATGCACAAGATTGGTTAAAACCCCTAATTGGAGGAGAATAAGCCTTGGGAGGACGAAAATGACCTAAATGTTCAACCAATGACACAAATGTACTTATTGGATGCACAAGATTGGTTAAAAACCCTAATTGGACGAGAATAAGCCTTGGGAGGACGAAAATGACCTAAATGTTCAACCAATGACACAGCTGTACTTATTGGATGCACAAGATTGGTTAAAAACCCTAATTGGACGAGAATAAGCCTTGGGAGGACGAAAATGACCTAAATGTTCAACCAATGACACAAATGTACTTATTGGATGCACAAGATTGGTTAAAAACCCTAATTGGACGAGAATAAGCCTTGGGAGGACGAAAATGACCTAAATGTTAAACCAATGACACAAAATAACTTATTGGATGCATAAGATTGGTTAAAAACCCTAATTGGACGAGAATAAGCCTTGGGAGGACGAAAATGACCTAAATGTTCAACCAACGACACAAAATCACTTATTGGATGCACAAGATTGGTTAAAAACCCTAATTGGACGAGAATAAGCCTTGGGAGGACGAAAATGACCTAAATGTTCAACCAATGACACAAAAGTACTTATTGGATGCACAAGATTGGTTAAAAACCCTAATTGGACGAGAATAAGCCTTGGGAGGACGAAAATGACCTAAATGTTCAAATAATGAAAACAACTGTACTTATTGGATGCACAAGATTGGTTAAAAACCCTAATTGGACGAGAATAAGCCTTTGGAGGACGAAAATGACCTAAATGTTCAACCAATGACACAAATGTACTTATTGGATGCACAAGATGGGTTAAAAACCCTAATTGGACGAGAATAAGACTTGGGAGGACGAAAATGACCTAAATGTTCAACCAATGACACAAATGTACTTATTGGATGCACTAGATTGGTTAAAAACCCTAATTGGACGAGAATAAGCCTTGGGAGGACGAAAATGACCTAAATGTTCAACCAATGACACAAATGTACTTATTGGATGCACAAGATTGGTTAAAAACCCTAATTGGACGAGAATAAGCCTTGGGAGGATGAAAATGACCCAAATGTTCAACCAATGACACAAATGTACTTATTGGATGCATAAGATTGGTTAAAAACCATAATTGGACGAGAATAAGCCTAGGAAGGACGAAAATGACCTAAATGTTCAACCAATGACACAAATGTACTTATTGGATGCACAAATTGGTTAAAAACCCTAATTGGACGAGAATATGCCTTGGGAAGACGAAAATGACCTAAATGTTCAACCAATGACACAAAATCACTTATTGGATGCACAAGATTGGTTAAAAACCCTAATTGGACGAGAATAACCCTTGGGAGGACGAAAATGACCTAAATGTTCAACCAATGACACAAATGTACTTATTGGATGCACAAGATTGGTTAAAAACCCTAATTGGACGAGAATAAGCCTTGGGAGGACGAAAATGACCTAAATGTTCAACCAACGACTCAAAATCACTTAATGGATGCACAAGATTGGTTAAAAACCCTAATTGGACGAGAATAAGCCTTGGGAGGACGAAAATGACCTAAATGTTCAACCAACGACACAAAATCACTTATTGGATGCACAAGATTGGTTAAAAACCCTAATTGGACGAGAATAAGCCTTGGGAGGACGAAAATGACCTAATTGTTCAACCAATGACAGAAAATCACTTATCGGATGCACAAAATTGGTTTAAAACCCTAATTGGACGAGAATAAGCCTTGGGAGGACGAAAATGACCTAAATGTTCAACCAATGACACAAATGTACTTATTGGATGCACAAGATTGGTTAAAAACCCTAATTGGACGAGAATAAGCCTTGGGAGGACGAAAATGACCTAAATGTTCAAAAAATGACACAAAATCACGTATTCGATGCACAAGATTGGTTAAAAACCCTAATTGGACGAGAATAAGCCTTGGGAGGACGAAAATGACCTAAATGTTCAACCAATGACACAAAATCACTTATTGGATGCACAAGATTGGTTAAAAACCCTAATTGGAAGAGAAAAAGCCTTGGGAGGACGAAAATGACCTAAAATGTTCAACCAATGACACAAATGTACTTATTGGATGCACAAGATTGGTTAAAAACCCTAATTGGACGAGAATAAGCCTTGGGAGGACGAAAATGACCTAAATGTTCAACCAATGACACAAAATCACTTATTGGATGCACAAGATTGGTTAAAAATCCTAATTGAACAAGAATAAGCCTTGGGAGGATGAAAATGACCTAAATGTTCAACCAATGAAACAAATGTACTTATTGGATGCACAAGATTGGTTAAAAACCCTAATTGGACGAGAATAAGCCTTGGGAGGACGAAAATGACCTAAATGTTAAACCAATGACACAAATGTACTTATTGGATGCACAAGATTGGTTAAAAACCCTAATTGGACGAGAATAAGCCTTGGGAGGACGAAAATGACCTAAATGTTCAACCAATGACACAAAAGTACTTATTGGATGCACAAGATTGGTTAAAAACCCTAATTGGACGAGAATAAGCCTTGTGAGGACGAAAATGACCTAAATGTTCAACCAATGACACAAATGTACTTATTGGATGCACAAGATTGGTTAAAAACCCTAATTGGACGAGAATAAGCCTTAGGAGGACGAAAATGACCTAAATGTTCAACCAATGACACAAATGTACTAATTGGATGCACAAGATTGGTTAAAAACCCTAATTGGACGAGAATAAGCCTTGGGAGGACGAAAATGACCTAAATGTTCAACCAATGACACAAAAGTACTTATTGGATGCACAAGATTGGTTAAAAACCCTAATTGGACGAGAATAAGCCTAAGGAGGACGAAAATGACCTAAATGTTCAACCAATGACACAAATGTACTTATTGGATGCACAAGATTGGTTAAAAACCCTAATTGGACGAGAATAAGCCTTGGGAGGTCGAAAATGACCTAAATGTTCAACCAATGACACAAATGTACTTATTGGATGCATAAGATTGGTTAAAAACCCTAATTGGACAAGAATAAGACTAGGGAGGACGAAAATGACCTAAATGTTCAACCAATGACACAAATGTACTTATTGGATGCACAAGATTGGTTAAAAACCCTAATTGGAGGAGAATAAGCCTAGGGAGGACGAAAATGACCTAAATGTTCAACCAATGACTCAAAATCACTTATTGGATGCACAAGATTGGTTAAAAACCCTTATTGGAGGAGAATAAGCCTTGGGAGGTCGAAAATGACCTAAATATTCAACCAATGACACAAATGTACTTATTGGATGCACAAGATTGGTTAAAAGCCCTAATTGGATGAGAATAAGACTACGGAGGACGAAAATGACCAAAATGTTCAACCAATGACACAAAATCACTTATTGGATGCACAAGATTAGTTAAAAACCCGAATTGGACGAGAATAAGCCTTGGGAGGACGAAAATGACCTAAATGTTCAACCAATGACACAAATGTACTTATTGGATGCACAAGATTTGTTAAAAACCATAATTGGACGAGAATAAGACTTCGGAGGACGAAAATGACCTAAATGTTCAACCAATGACACAAAATCACTTATTGGATGCACAAGATTGGTTAAAAACCCTAATTGGACGAGAATAAGCCTAGGGAGGACGAAAATGACCTAAATGTTCAACCAATGACACAAATGTACTTATTGGATGCACAAGATTGGTTAAAAACCCTAATTGTAAGCGAATAAGACTTGGGAGGACAAAAATTACCGAAATTTTCAATCAATGACACAAAATCACTTATTGGATGCACCAGATTGGTTAAAAACCCTAATTGGACGAGAATAAGCCTAGGGAGGACGAAAATGGCCTAAATGTTCAACCAATGACACCAAATCACTTATTGGATGCACAAGATTGGTTAAAAACCCTAATTGAACGAGAATAAGCCTAGGAAGGACGAAAATGACCTAAATGTTCAACCAATGACACAAAATCACTTATTGGATGCACAAGATTGGTTAAAAACCCTAATTGGACGAGAATAAGCCTAGGGAGGACGAAAATGACCTAAATGTTCAACCAATGACACGAATGTACTTATTGGATGCTTAAGATTGGTTAAAAACACTAATTGGACGACAATAAGCCTAGGGAGGACGAAAATGACCTAAATGTTCAACCAATGACACAAAATCACTTATTGGATGCACAAGATTGGTTAAAAACCCTAATTGGACGAGAATAAGCCTAGGGAGGACGAAATTGACCTAAATGTTCAACCAATGACACAAAATCACTTATTGGATGCACAAGATTGGTTAAAAACCCTAATTGGACGAGAATATGCCTTCGGAGGACGAAAATGTCCTAAATGTTCAACAAATGACACAAATGTACTTATTGGATGCACAAGATTGGTTAAAAACCCTAATTGGACGAGAATAAGCCTTGGGAGGACGAAAATGACCTAAATGTTCAAGTAATGACACAAAATCACTTATTGGATGCACAAGATCGGTTAAAAACCCTAATTGGACGAGAATAAGCCTAGGGAGGACGAAAATGACCTAAATGTTCAACCAATGAAATAAATGTACTTATTGGATGCACAAGATTGGTTAAAAACCCTAATTGGAAGAGAATAAGCCTTGGGAGGACGAAAATGACCCAAATGTTCAACCAATGACACAAAATCACTTATTGGATGCACAAGATTTGTTAAAAACCCTAATTGGACGAGAATAAGCCTAGGGATGACGAATATGACCTAAATGTTCAACCAATGACACAAAATCACTTATTGGATGCAAAAGATTGGTAAAAAACCCTAATTAGACGACAATAAGCCTAGGGAAGACGAAAATGACCTAAATGTTCAACCAATGACACAAAATCACTTATTGGATGCACAAGATTGGTAAAAAACCCTAATTGGACGACAATAAGCCTAGGGAGGACGAAAATGACCTAAATATTCTACCAATGACACAAAATCACTTATTGGATTCACAAGATTGGTTAAAAACCCTAATTGGACGAGAATAACCCTTGGGAGGACGAAAATGACCTAAATGTTCAACCAATGACACAAAATCACTTATTGGATGCACAAGATTGGTTAAAAACCCTAATTGGAAGAGAATAAGCCTAGGGAGGACGAAAATGACCTAAATGTTCAACCAATGACACAAAATCTCTTATTGGATGCACAAGATTGGTTAAAAACCTTAATTTGACGAGAATAAGCCTAGGGAGGACGAAAATGACCTAAATGTTCAACCAATGACACAAAATCACTTATTGGATGCACAAGATTGTTTAAAAACCCTAATTGGACGAGAATAAGCCTTGGGAGGACGAAAATGACCTAAATGTTCAACCAATGACACAAAATCACCTATTGGATGCACAAGATTGGTTAAAAACCATAATTGGACGAGAATAAGCCTGGGGAGGACGAAAATGACCTAAATGTTCAACCAATGACACAAAATCTCTTATTGGATGAACAAGATTGGTTAAAAACCCTAATTGGACGAGAATAAGGCTAGGGAGGACGGAAATGACCTAAATGTTCAACCAATGACACAAAATCACTTATTGGATGCACAAGATTGGTTAAAAACCCTAATTGGACGAGAATAACCCTTGGGAGGACGAAAATGACCTAAATGTTCAACCAATGACACAAAATCACTTATTGGATGCACAAGATTGGTTAAAAACCATAATTGGACGAGAATAAGCCTAGGGATGACGAAAATGACCTAAATGTTCAACCAATGACACAAATGTACTTATTGGATGCTCAAGATTGGTTAAAAACCCTAATTGGACGAGAATAAGCCTTGGGAGGACGAAAATGATCTAAATGTTCAACTTATGACACAAAATCACTTATTGGATGCACAAGATTGGTAAAAAAACCCTAATTGGAAGAGAATAAGCCTAGGGAGGACGAAAATGACCTAAATGTTCAACCAATGACACAAAATCACTTATTGGATGCACAAGATTGGTTAAAAACCCTAATTGGACGAGAATAACCCTTGGGAGGACGAAAATGACCTAAATGTTCAACCAATGACACAAAATCACTTATTGGATGCACAAGATTGGTTAAAAACCCTAATTGGACGAGAATAAGCCATGGGAGGACGAAAATGACCTAAATGTTCAACCAATGATACAAAATCACTTATTGGATGCACAAGATTGGTTAAAAACCCTAATTGGACGAGAATAAGCCTGGGGAGGACGAAAATGACCTAAATGTTCAACCAATGACACAAAATCACTTATTGGATGAACAAGATTGGTTAAAAACCCTAATTGGACGAGAATAAGGCTAGGGAGGACGGAAATGACCTAAATGTTCAACCAATGACACAAAATCACTTATTGGATGCACAAGATTGGTTAAAAACCCTAATTGGACGAGAATATGCCTTGGGAGGACGAAAATGTCCTAAATGTTCAACAAATGACACAAATGTACTTATTGGATGCACAAGATTGGTTAAAAACCCTAAATGGACGAGAATAAGCCTTGGGAGGACGAAAATGACCTAAATGTTCAACCAATGACAAAAATGTACTTATTGGATGCACAAGATTAATTAAAAACCCTAATTGGACGAGAATAAGCCTTGGGAGGACGAAAATGACCTAAATGTTCAACCAATGACACAAAATCACTTATTGGATGCACAAGATTGGTTAAAAACCCTAATTGGACGAGAATAAGCCTAAGGAGGACAAAAATGACCTAAATGTTCAACCAATGACACAAATGTACTTATTGGATGCACAAGATTTGTTAAAAACCCTAATTGGACGAGAATAAGCCTTGGGAGGTCGAAAATGACCTAAATGTTCAACCAATGACACAAATGTACTTATTGGATGCACAAGATTGGTTAAAAACCCTAATTGGACAAGAATAAGACTAGGGAGGACGAAAATGACCTAAATGTTCAACGAATGACACAAATGTACTTATTGGATGCATAAGATTGGTTAAAAACCCTAATTGGAGGAGAATAAGCCTATAGAGGACGAAAATGACCTAAATGTTCAACCAATGACACAAATGTACTTATTGGATGCAAAAGATTTGTTAAAAACCCTAATTGGACGAGAATAAGCCTTGGGAGGACGAAAATGACCTAAATGTTCAACCAATGACACAAATGTACTTATTGGATGCACAAGATTGGTTAAAAACCCTAATTGGAGGAGAATAAGCCTAGGGAGGACGAAAATGACCTAAATGTTCAACCAATGGCACAAAATCACTTATTGGATGCACAAGATTGGTTAAAAACCCTAACTCGACGAGAATAAGCCTTGGGAGGACGAAAATGACCTAAATGTTCAACCAATGACACTAAATCACTTATTGGATGCACAAGATTGGTTAAAAGCCCTAATTGGACGAGAATAAGCCTTGGGAGGACGAAAATGACCTAAATGTTCAACCAATGACACAAATGTACTTATTGGATGCACAAGATTTGTTAAAAACCCTAATTGGACGAGAATAAGCCTTGGGACGACGAAAATGACCTAAATGTTCAACCAATGACACAAAATCACTTAACTGATGCACAAGATTGGTTAAAAACCCTAATTGGACGAGAATAAGCCTAGGGAGGACGAAAATGACCTAAATGTTCAACCAATGACACAAATGTACTTATTGGATGCACAAGATTGGTTAAAAACCCTAATTGGACGAGCATAAGCCTTGGTACGACAAAAATGACCTAAATGTTCAACCAATGACACAAAATAACTTGTTGGATGCACAAGACTGGTTAAAAACCCTAATTGGACGAGAATAAGCCTAGGGAGGACGAAAATGACCTAAATGTTCAACCAATGACACAAAATCACTTATTGGATGCACAAGATTGGTTAAAAACCCTAATTGGACGAGAATAAGCCTAGGGAGGACGAAAATGACCTAAATGTTCAACCAATGACACAAAATCACTTATTGGATGCACAAGATTAGTTAAAAAACCCTAATTGGACGAGAATAAGCCTAGGGAGGACGAAAATGACCTAAATGTTCAACCAATGACACAAATAAACTTATTGGATTCATAAGATTGGTTAAAAACCCTAATTGGACGAGAATAAGCCTAGGGAGGACGAAAATGACCTAAATGTTCAACCAATGACACAAAATAACTTATTGGATGCACAAGATTAGTTAAAAAACCCTAATTGGACGAGAATAAGCCTAGGGAGGACGAAAATGACCTAAATGTTCAACCAATGACACAAAATCACTTATTGGATGCACAAGATTGGTTAAAAACCCTAATTGGACGAGAATAAGCCTAGGGAGGACGAAAATGACCTAAATGTTCAACCAATGACACAAAATCACTTATTGGATGCACAAGATTGGTTAACAACCCTAATTGGACGAGAATGAGCTTAGGGAGGACGAAAATGACCTAAATGTTCAACCAATGACACAAAATCACTTATTGGATGCACAAGATTGGTTAAAAACCCTAATTGGACGAGAATAAGCCTAGGGAGGACGAAAATGACCTAAATGTTCAACCAATGACACAAAATCATTTAATGGATGCACAAGATTGGTTAAAAACCCTAATTGGACGAGAATAAGCCTAGGGAGGACGAAAATGACCTAAATGTTCAACCAATGACACAAAATCACTTATTGGATGCACAAGATTGGTTAAAAACCCTAATTGGACGAGAATAAGCCTAGGGAGGACGAAAATGACCTAAATGTTCAACCAATGACAAAAAATCACTTATTGGATGCACAAGATTGGTTAAAAACCCTAATTGGACGAGAATGAGCCTAGGGAGGACGAAAATGACATAAATGTTTAACCAATGACAATAAATCACTTATTTGATGCACAAGATTGGTTAAAAACCCTAATTGGACGATAATAAGCCTTGAGAGGACGAAAATGACCTAAATGTTCAACCAATGACACAAGTGTACTTATTGGATGCACAAGATTGGTTAAAAACCCTAATTTGACGAGAATAAGCCTAGGGAGGACGAAAATGACCTAAATGTTCAACCAATGACACAAAATCACTTATTGGATGCACAAGATTGGTTAAAAACCCTAATTGGACGAGAATAAGCCTAGGGAGGACGAAAATGACCTAAATGTTCAACCAATGACATAAATGTACTTATTGGATGCACAAGATTGGTTAAAAACCCTAATTGGGCGAGAATAAGCCTTGGGAGGACGAAAATGACCTAAATGTTCAACCAATGACACAAAATCACTTATTGGATGCACAAGATTGGTTAAAAACCCTAATTGGACGAGAATAAGCCTAGGGAGGACAAAAATGACCTAAATGTTCAACTAATGACACAAATGTACTTATTGGATGCACAAGATTGGTTAAAAACCCTAATTGGACGAGAATAAGCCTTGGGAGGACGAAAATGACCTAAATGTTCAACCAATGACACAAATGTACTTATTGGATGCACAAGATTGGTTAAAAACCCTAATTGGACGAGAATAAGCCTTGGGAAGACAAAAATGACCTAAATGTTCAACCAACGAAACAAAATCACTTATTGGATGCACGAGATTGGTTAAAAACCCTAATTGGACGAGAATAAGCCTTGGGAGGACGAAAATGACCTAAATGTTCAACCAATGACACAAATGTACTTATTGGATGCACAAGATTGGTTAAAAACCCTAATTGGACGAGAATAAGCCTTGGGAGGACGAAAATGACCTAAATGTTCAACCAATGACACAAATGTACTTATTGGATGCACAAGATTGGTTAAAAACCCTAATTGGACGAGAATAAGCCTTGGGAGGACGAAAATGACCTAAATGTTAAACCAATGACACAAAATAACTTATTGGATGCATAAGATTGGTTAAAAACCCTAATTGGACGAGAATAAGCCTTGGGAGGACGAAAATGACCTAAATGTTCAACCAACGACACAAAATCACTTATTGGATGCACAAGATTGGTTAAAAACCCTAATTGGACGAGAATAAGCCTTGGGAGGACGAAAATGACCTAAATGTTCAACCAATGACAGAAAATCACTTATTGGATGCACAACATTTGTTAAAAACCCTAATTGGACGAGAATAAGCCTTGGGAGGACGAAAATGACCTAAATGTTCAACCAATGACACAAAATCACTTATTGGATGCACAAGATTGGTTAAAAACCCTAATTGGACGAGAATAAGCCTTGGGAGGACGAAAAAATGACCTAAATGTTCAACCAATGACACAAATGTACTTATTGGATGCACAAGATTGGTTAAAAACCCTAATTGGATGAGAATAAGCCTTGGGAGGATGAAAATGACCTAAATGTTCAACCAATGACACAAATGTACTTATTGGATGCACAAGATTGGTTAAAAACCCTAATTGGACGAGAATAAGCCTTGGGAGGACGAAAATGACCTAAATGTTCAACCAATGACACAAATGTACTTATTGGATGCACAAGGTTGGTTAAAAACCCTAATTGGACGAGAATAAGCCTTGGGAGGACGCAAATGACCTAAATGTTCAACCAATGACACAAATGTACTTATTGGATGCACAAGATTGGTTAAAAACCCTAATTGGACGAGAATGAGCCTTAGGAGGACGAAAATGACCTAAATGTTCAACCAATAGCACAAAATCACTTATTGGATGCACAAGATTGGTTAAAAACCCTAATTGGACGAGAATAAGCCTAGGGAGGCAAAAACGACCTAAATGTTCAACCAATGGCACAAAATCACTTATTGGATGCACAAGATTGTTTAAAAACCCTAATTGGACGAGAATAAGCCTAGGGAGGACGAAAATGACCTAAATGTTAAACCAATGACACAAAATCACTTATTGGATGCACAAGATTGGTGAAAAACCCTAATTGGACAAGAATAAGCCTTGGGAGGACGAAAATGACCTAAATGTTCAACCAATGACACAAATGTACTTATTGGATGCACAAGATTGGTTAAAAACCCTAATTGGACGAGAATAAGCCTTGGGAGGACGAAAATGACCTAAATGTTCAACCAATGACACAAATGTACTTATTGGATGCACAAGATTGGTTAAAAACCCTAATTGGACGAGAATAAGCCTTGGGAGGACGAAAATGACCTAAATGTTCAACCAATCACACAAATGTACTTATTGAATGCACAAGATTGGTTAAAAACCCTAATTGGAGGAGAATAAGCCTAGGGAGGACGAAAATGACCTAAATGTTCAACCAATGACTCAAAATCACTTATTGGATGCACAAGATTGGTTAAAAACCCTAATTGGACGAGAATAAGCCTTGGGAGGTCGAAAATGACCTAAATGTTCAACCAATGACACAAATGTACTTATTGGATGCACCAGATTGGTTAAAAGCCCTAATTTGACGAGATTAAGACTAGGAAGGACGAAAATGACCTAAATGTTCAACCAATGACACAAAGTCACTTATTGGATGCACAAGATTGGTTAAAAACCCTAATTGGACGAGAACAAGCCTTGGGAGGACGAAAATGACCTAAATGTTCAAGCAATGACACAAAATCACTTATTGGATGCACAAGATTGGTTAAAAGCCCTAATTGGACGAGAATAAGCCTTGGGAGGACGAAAATGACCTAAATGTTCAACCAATGACACAAATGTACTTATTGGATGCACAAGATTTGTTAAAAACCCTAATTGGACGAGAATAAGACTTGGAAGGACGGAAATGACCCAAATGTTCAACCAATGACACAAAATCACTTATTGGATGCACAAGATTGGTTAAAAACCCTAATTGGACGAGAATAAGCCTTGGGAGGACGAAAATGACCTACATGTTCAACCAATGACACAAATGTACTTATTGGATGTACAAGATTGGTTAAAAACCCTAATTGGACGAGAATAAGCCTTGGGAGGACGAAAATTACCTAAATGTTCAACCAATGACACAAATGTACTTATTGGATGCACAAGATTGGTTAAAAACCCTAATTGGAGGAGAATAAGCCTAGGGAGGACGAAAATGACCTAAATGTTCAACCAATGACTCAAAATCACTTATTGGATGCACAAGATTGGTTAAAAACCCTTATTGGAGGAGAATAAGCCTTGGGAGGTCGAAAATGACCTAAATATTCAACCAATGACACAGATGTACTTATTGGATGCACAAGATTGGTTAAAAGCCCTAATTGGATGAGAATAAGACTACGGAGGACGAAAATGACCAAAATGTTCAACCAATGACACAAAATCACTTATTGGATGCACAAGATTAGTTAAAAACCCGAATTGGACGAGAATAAGCCTTGGGAGGACGAAAATGACCTAAATGTTCAACCAATGACACAAATGTACTTATTGGATGCACAAGATTTGTTAAAAACCATAATTGGACGAGAATAAGACTTCGGAGGACGAAAATGACCTAAATGTTCAACCAATGACACAAAATCACTTATTGGATGCACAAGATTGGTTAAAAACCCTAATTGGACGAGAATAAGCCTAGGGAGGACGAAAATGACCTAAATGTTCAACCAATGACACAAATGTACTTATTGGATGCACAAGATTGGTTAAAAACCCTAATTGTAAGCGAATAAGACTTGGGAGGACAAAAATTACCGAAATTTTCAATCAATGACACAAAATCACTTATTGGATGCACCAGATTGGTTAAAAACCCTAATTGGACGAGAATAAGCCTAGGGAGGACGAAAATGGCCTAAATGTTCAACCAATGACACCAAATCACTTATTGGATGCACAAGATTGGTTAAAAACCCTAATTGAACGAGAATAAGCCTAGGAAGGACGAAAATGACCTAAATGTTCAACCAATGACACAAAATCACTTATTGGATGCACAAGATTGGTTAAAAACCCTAATTGGACGAGAATAAGCCTAGGGAGGACGAAAATGACCTAAATGTTCAACCAATGACACGAATGTACTTATTGGATGCTTAAGATTGGTTAAAAACACTAATTGGACGACAATAAGCCTAAGGAGGACGAAAATGACCTAAATGTTCAACCAATGACACAAAATCACTTATTGGATGCACAAGATTGGTTAAAAACCCTAATTGGACGAGAATAAGCCTAGGGAGGACGAAAATGACCTAAATGTTCAACCAATGACACAAAATCACTTATTGGATGCACAAGATTGGTTAAAAACCCTAATTGGACGAGAATAAGCTTTTGGAGGACATAAAGGACCTAAATGTTCAACCAATGACACAAATGTACTTATTGGATGCACAAGATTGGTTAAAAACCCTAATTGGACGACAATAAGCATTGGGAGGACGAAAATCACCTAAATGTTCAACCAATGGCACAAAATCACTTATTGGATGCACAAGATTGGTTAAAAACCCTAATTGGACGAGAATAAGCCTAGGGAGGACGAAAATGACCAAAATGTTCAACCAATGACACAAAATCACTTATTGGATGCACAAGATTGGTTAAAAACCCTAATTGGACGAGAATAAGCCGAAGGAGGACAAAAATGACCTAAATGTTCAACCAATGGCACAAAATCACTTATTGGATGCACAAGATTGTTTAAAAACACTAATTGGACGAGAATAAGCTTAGGGAGGACGAAAATGACCTAAATGTTCAACCAATGACACAAAATCACTTATTGGATGCACAAGATTGGTTAAAAACCCTAATTGGACGAGAATAAGCCTAGGGAGGACGAAAATGACCTAAATGTTCAACCAATGACACAAATGTACTTATTGGATGCACAAGATTTGTTAAAAACCCTAATTGGACGAGAATAAGACTTCGGAGGACGAAAATGACCTAAATAATCAACCAATGACACAAAATCACTTATTGGATGCACAAGATTGGTTAAAAACCCTAATTGGACGAGAATAAGCCTTGGGATGACGAAAATGACCTAAATGTTCAACCAATGACACAAATGTACTTATTGGATGCACAAGATTTGTGAAAAACCCTAATTGGACGAGAATAAGCCTAGGGAGGACGAAAATGACCTAAATGTTCAACCAATGACACAAAATCACTTATTGGATGCACAAGATTGGTTAAAAACCCTAATTGGACGAGAATAAGCCTTGGGAGGTTGAAAATGACCTAAATGTTCAACCAATGACACAAATGTACTTATTGGATGCACAAGATTGGTTAAAAACCCTAATTGGACGAGAATAAGCCTTGGGAGGACGAAAATGACCTAAATGTTCAACCAATGACACAAATGTACTTATTGGATGCACAAGATTGTTTAAAACCCTAATTGGACGAGAATAAGCCTTGGGAGGACGAAAATAACCTAAATGTTCAACCAATGACACAAATGTACTTATTGGATGCACAAGATTGGTTAAAAACCCTAATTGGACGAGAATAAGCCTTGGGAGGACGAAAATGACCTAAATGTTCAACCAATGACACAAATGTACTTATTGGATGCACAAGATTGGTTAAAAACCCTAATTGGACGAGAACAAGCCTTCGGAGGACGAAAATGACCTAAATGTTCAACCAATGACACAAAATCACTTATTGGATGCACAAGATTGGTTAAAAACCCTAATTGGACGAGAATAAGCCTTGGGAGGACGAAAATGACCTAAATGTTCAACCAATGACACAAATGTACTTATTGGATGCAAGAGATTGGTTAAAAACCCTAATTGGACGAGAATAAGCCTTGGGAGGACGAAAATGACCTAAATGTTCAACCAATGACACAAATGTACTTATTGGATGCACAAGATTGGTTAAAAACCCTAATTGGACGAGAATAAGCCTTGGGAGGACGAAAATGACCTAAATGTTCAACCAATGACACAAATGTACTTATTGGATGCACAAGATTGGTTAAAAACCCTAATTGGACGAGAATAAGCCTTGGGAGAACGAAAATGACCTAAATGTTCAACCAATGACACAAAATCACTTATTGTATGCACAAGATTGGTTAAAATCCCTAATTGGAAGAGAATAAGCCTTGTGAGGACGAAAATGACCTAAATGTTCAACCAATGACACAAAATCACTTATTGGATACACAAGATTGGTTAAAAACCCTAATTGGACGAGAATAAACCTTGGGAGGACGAAAATGACTTAAATGTTCAACCAATGACACAAATGTACTTATTGGATGCACAAGATTGGTTAAAAACCCTAATTGGACGAGAATAAGCCTTGGGAGGACGAAAATGACCTAAATGTTCAACCAATGACACAAATGTACTTATTGGATGCACAAGATTGGTTAAATACCATAATTGGACGAGAAAAAGCCTTGGGAGGACGAAAATGACCTAAATGTTCAACCAATGACACAAATGTACTTATTGGATGCACAAGATTGGTTAAAAACCCTAATTGGACGAGAATAAGCCTTGGGAGGACGAAAATGACCTAAATGTTCAACCAACGACACAAAATCACTTATTGGATGCACAAGATTGGTTAAAAACCCTAATTGGACGAGAATAAGCCTTGGGAGGACGAAAATGACCTAAATGTTCAACCAGTGACTCAAATGTACTTATTGGATGCACAAGATTGGTTAAAAACCCTAATTGGACGAGAATTAGCCTTGGGAGGACGAAAATGACCTAAATGTTCAACCAATGACACAAAATCACTTATTGGATGCACAAGATTGGTTAAAAACTATAATTGGACGAGAATAAGCCTTGGGAGGACGAAAATGACCTAAATGTTCAACCAATGACACAAATGTACTTATTGGATGCACAAGATTGGTTAAAAACCCTAATTGGACGAGAATAAGCCTTGGGAGGACGAAAATGACCTAAATGTTCAACCAACGACACAAAATCACTTATTGGATGCTTAGGATTGGTTAAAAACTCTAATTGGACGAGAATAAGCCTTGGGAGGACGAAAATGACATAAATGTTAAACCAATAACACAAATGTACTTATTGGATGCACAAGATTGGTTAAAAACCCTAATTATACGAGAATAACCCTTGGGAGGACGAAAATGACCTAAATGTTCAACCAATGACACAAATGTACTTATTGGATGCACAAGATTGGTTAAAAACCCTAATTGGACGAGAATAAGCCTTGGGAGGACGAAAATGACCTAAATGTTCAACCAATGACACAAATGTACTTATTGGATGCACAAGATTGGTTAAAAACCATAATTGGACAAGAAAAAGCCTTGGGAGGACGAAAATGACCTAAATGTTCAACCAATGACACAAATGTACTTATTGGATGCACAAGATTGGTTAAAAACCCTAATTGGACGAGAATAAGCCTTGGGAGGACGAAAATGACCTAAATGTTCAACCAACGACACAAAATCACTTATTGGATGCAAAAGATTGGTTAAATACCCTAATTTGACGAGAATAAGCCTTGGGAGGACGAAAATGACCTAAATGTTCAACCAATGACACAAATGTACTTATTGGATGCACAAGATTGGTTAAAAACCCTAATTGGACGAGAATAAGCCTTGGGAGGACGAAAATGACCTAAATGTTCAACCAATGAATCAAATGTACTTATTGGATGCACAAGATTGGTTAAAAACCCTAATTGGACGAGAATAAGCCTTGGGAGGACGAAAATGACCTAAATGTTCAACCAACGACACAAAATCACTTATTGGATGCACAAGATTGGTTAAAAACCCTAATTGGACGAGAATAAGCCTTGGGAGGTCGAAAATGACCTAAATGTTCAACCAATGACACAAATGTACTTATTGGATGCACAAGATTGGTTAAAAGCCCTAATTGGACGAGATTAAGACTAGGGAGGACGAAAATGACCTAAATGTTCAACCAATGACACAAAGTCACTTATTGGATGCACAAGATTGGTTAAAAACCCTAATTGGACGAGAATAAGCCTTGGGAGGACGAAAATGACCTAAATGTTCAACCAATGACACAAATGTACTTATTGGATGCACAAGATTTGTTAAAAACCCTAATTGGACGAGAATAAGACTTGGGAGGACGAAAATGACCTAAATTTTCAACTAATGGCACAAAATCACTTATTGGATGCACAAGATTGGTTAAAAACCCTAATTGGACGAGAATAAGCCTAGGGAGGACGAAAATGACCTAAATGTTCAACCAATGACACAAAATCACTTATTGGATGCACAAAATTAGTTAAAAACCCTAATTGGACGAGAATAAGCCTTGGGAGGACGAAAATGACCTAAATGTTCAACCAATGACACAAATGTACTTATTGGATGCACAAGATTGGTTAAAAACCCTAATTGGACGAGAATAAGCCTTGGGAGGACGAAAATGACCTAAATGTTCAACCAACGACACAAATGTACTTATTCAATGCACAAGATTGGTTAAAAACCCTAATTGGACGAGAATAAGCCTTGGGAGGACAAAAATGACCTAAATGTTCAACCAACGACACAAAATCACTTATTGGATGCACGAGATTAATTAAAAACCCTAATTGGACGAGAATAAGCCTTGGGAGGACGAAAATGACCTAAATGTTCAACCAATGACACAAATGTACTTATTGGATGCACAAGATTGGTTAAAAACCCTAATTGGACGAGAATAAGCCTTGGGAGGACGAAAATGACCTAAATGTTCAACCAATGACACAAATGTACTTATTGGATGCACAAGATTGGTTAAAAACCCTAATTGGACGAGAATAAGCCTTGGGAGGACGAAAATGACCTAAATGTTCAACAAACGACACAAAAGCACTTATTGGATGCACAAGATTGGTTAAAAACCCTAATTGGACGAGAATAAGCCTTGGGAGGACGAAAATGACCTAAATGTTCAACCAATGACACAAATGTACTTATTGGATGCACAAGATTGGTTAAAAACCCTAATTGGACGAGAATAAGCCTTGGGAGGACGAAAATGACCTAAATGTTCAACCAATGACACAAATGTAATTATTGGATGCACAAGATTGGTTAAAAACCCTAATTGGACGAGAGTAAGCCTTGGGAGGACGAAAATGACCTAAATGTTCAACCAATGACAAAAATGTACTTATTGGATGCACAAGATTGGTTAAAAACCCTAATTGGACGAGAAAAAGCCTTGGGAGGACGAAAATGACCTAAATGTCCAACCAATGACACAAATGTACTTATTGGATGCACAAGATTGGTTAAAAACCCTAATTGGACGAGAATAAGCCTTGGGAGGACGAAAATGACCTAAATGTTCAACCAATGACACAAATGTACTTATTGGATGCACAAGATTGGTTAAAAACCCTAATTGGACGAGAATAAGCCTTGGGAGGACGAAAATGACCTAAATGTTCAACCAATGACACAAATGTACTTATTGGATGCACAAGATTGGTTAAAAACCCTAATTGGACGAGAATAAGCCTTGGGAGGACGTAAATGACCTAAATGTTCAATGTATGGCACAAAATCACTTATTGGATGCACAAGATTGGTTAAAAACCCTAATTGGACGAGAATAAGCCTTGGAAGGACGTAAATGACCTAAATGTTCAACCAATGACACAAAATCACTTATTCGATGCACAAGATTAGTTAAAAACCCTAAATGGACGAGAATAAGCCAAGGGAGGACGAAAATGACCTAAATGTTCAACCAATGACACAAAATCGCTAATTGGATGCACAAGATTGGTTAAAAACCCTAATTGGAGGAGAATAAGCCTTGGGAGGACGAAAATGACCTAAACGTTCAACCGATGACACAAATGTACTTATTGGATGCACAAGATTGGTTAAAAACCCTAATTGGACGAGAATAAGCCTTGGGAGGACGAAAATGACCTAAATGTTCAACCAATGACACAAATGTACTTATTGGATGCACAAGATTGGTTAAAAACCCTAATTGGACGAGAATAAGCCTAGGGACGACGAAAATGACCTATGACACAAATATACTTATTGGATTCTTAAGATTGGTTAAAAACCCTAATTGGACGAGAATAAGCCTTGGGAGGACGAAAATGACCTAAATGTTCAACCAATGACACAAATGTACTTATTGGATGCACAAGATTGGTTAAAAACCCTAATTGGAGGAGAATAAGCCTAGGGAGGACGAAAATGACCTAAATGTTCAACCAATGACACAAAATAAATTATTGGATGCACAAGATTGGTTAAAAACCCTAATTGGACGAGAATAAGCCTTGGGAGGACGAAAATGACCTAAATGTTCAACCAATGACACAAAATCACTTATTGGATGCACAAGATTGGTTAAAAACCCTAATTGGACGAGAATAAGCCTAGGGAGGACGAAAATGACCTAAATGTTCAAACAATGACACAAAATCGCTTATTGGATGCACAAGATTGGTTAAAACCCCTAATTTGACGATAATAAGCCTTGGGAGGACGAAAATGACCTAAATGTTCAACCAATGACACAAATGTACTTATTGGATGCACAAGATTGGTTAAAAACCCTAATTGGACGAGAATAAGCCTTGGGAGGACGAAAATGACCTAAATGTTTAACCAACGACACAAAATCAATTATTGGATGCACAAGATTGGTTAAAAACCCTAATTGGACGAGAATAAGCCTTGGGAGGACGAAAATGACCTAAATGTTCAACCAACGACACAAAATCACTTATTGGATGCACAAGATTGGTTAAAAACCCTAATTGGACGAGAATAAGCCTTGGGAGGACGAAAATGACCTAAATGTTCAACCCATGACACAAATGTACTTATTGGATGCACAAGATTGGTTAAAACCCCTAATTGGACGAGAATAAGCCTTGGGAGGACGAAAATGACCTAAATGTTCAACCAATGACACAAATGTACTTATTGGATGCACAAGATTGGTTAAAAACCCTAATTGGACGAGAATAAGCCTTGGGAGGACGAAAATGACCTAAATGTTCAACCAATGACACAAAATCACTTATTGGATGCACAAGGTTGGATAAAAACCCTAATTGGACGAGAATAAGCCTTGGGAGGACGAAAATGACCTAAATGTTCAACCAATGACACAAATGTACTTATTGGATGCACAAGATTGGTTAAAAACCCTAATTGGACGAGAATAAGCCTTGGTAGGACGAAAATAACCTAAATGTTCAACCAATGACACAAATGTACTTATTGGATGCACAAGATTGGTTAAAAACCCTAATTGGACGAGAATAAGCCTTGGGAGGACGAAAATGACCTAAATGTTCAACCAATGACACAAATGTACTTATTGGATGCACAAGATTGGTTAAAAACCCTAATTGGACGAGAATAAGCCTTGGGAGGACGAAAATGACCTAAATGATCAACCAACGACACAAAATCACTTATTGGATGCACAAGATTGGTTAAAAACCCTAATTGGACGAGAATAAGCCTTGGGAGGACGAAAATGACCTAAATGTTCAACCAATGACACAAATGTACTTATTGGATGCAAAAGATTGGTTAAAACCCCTAATTGGGCGAGAATAAGCCTTGGGAGGACGAAAATGACCTAAATGTTCAACCAACGAAACAAAATCACTTATTGGATACACAAGATTGGTTAAAAACCCTAATTGGACGAGAATATGCCTAGGGAGGACGAAAATAACCTAAATGTTCAACCAATGACACAAATGTACTTATTGGATGCACAAGATTGGTTAAAAACCCTAATTGGACGAGAATAAGCCTTGGGAGGACGAAAATGACCTAAATGTAAAACCAATGACACAAAATCACTTATTGGATGCACAAGATTGGTTCAAAACCCTAATTGGATGAGAATAAGCCATGGAAGAACGAAAATGACCTAAATGTTCAACCAATGATACAAAATCACTTATTGGATGCACAAGATTGCTTAAAACCCCTAATTGTACCAGAATAAGCCTTGGGAGGACGAAAATGACCTAAATGTTCAACCAATGACACAAATGTACTTATTGGATGCACAAGATTGGTTAAAAACCCTAATTGGACGAGAATAAGCCTTGGGAGGACGAAAATGACCTAAATGTTCAAACAATGACACAAAGTCACTTATTGGATGCACAAGATTGGTTAAAAACCCTAATTGGACGAGAATAAGCCTTGGGAGGACGAAAATGACCTAAATGTTCAACCAATGACACAAATGTACTTATTGGATGCACAAGATTTGTTAAAAACCCTAATTGGACGAGAATAAGTCTGAGGAGGACGAAAATGACCTAAATGTTCAACCAATGACACAAAATCACTTATTGGATGCACAAGATTGGTTAAAAACCCTAATTGGACGAGAATAAGCCTTGGGAGGACGAAAATGACCTAAATGTTCAACCAATGACACAAAATCACTTATTGTTTACCCAAGAATGGTTAAAAACCCTAATTGGACAAGAATAAGTCATGGCAGGACGAAATTGACCTAAATGTTCAACCAATGACACAAATTCACTTATTGGATGCACAAGATTGGTTAAAAACCCTAATTGGACGAGAATAAGCCTTAGGAGGACGAAAACGACCTAAATGTTCAACCAATGACACAAAAACACTTATTGGATGCACAAGATTGGTTAAAAACCCTAATTGGACGAGAATAAGCCTTGGGAGGACGAAAATGACCTAAATGTTCAACCAATGACACAAAATCACTTATTGGATGCACAAGATTGGTTAAAAACCCTAGTTGGACGAGAATAAGCCTTGGGAGAATGAAAATGACCTAAATGTTCAACCAATGATACAAATGTACTTATTCGATGCACAAGAATAGTTAAAAACCCTAATTGGACGAGAATAAGCCTTGGGAGGACGAAAATGACCTAAATGTTCAACCAATGACACAAATGTACTTATTGGATGCACAAGATTGGTTAAAAACCCTAATTGGACGAGAATAAGCCTTGGGAGGACGAAAATGACCTAAATGTTCAACCAATGACACAAATGTACTTATTGGATGCACAAGATTGGTTAAAAACCCTAATTGGACGAGAATAAGCCTTGGGAGGACGAAAATGACCTAAATGTTCAACAATTGACACAAATGTAATTATTGGTTGCACAAGATTGGTTAAAATCCCTAATTGGACGAGAATAAGCCTTACGAGGACGAAAATGACCTAAATGTTCAACCAATGACACAAAATCACTTATTGGATGCACAAAATTAGTAAAAACCCTAATTGGACGAGAATAAGCCTTACGAGGACGAAAATGACCTAAATGTTCAACCAATGACACAAAATCACTTATTGGATGCATAAGATTGGTTAAAATCACTAATTGGACGAGAATAAGCCTTGGGAGGACGAAAATGACCTAAATGTTCAACCAATGACACAAATGTACTTATTGGATGCACAAGATTGGTTAAAAACCCTAATTGGACGAGAATAAGCCTTGGGAGGACGAAAATGACCTAAATGTCAACCAATGACACAAATGTACTTATTGGATGCACAAGATTGGTTAAAAACCCTAATTGGACGAGAATAAGCCTTGGGAGGACGAAAATGACCTAAATGTTCAACCAATGACACAAATGTACTTATTGGATGCACAAGATTGGTTAAAAACCCTAATTGGACGAGAATAAGCCTTGGGAGGACGAAAATGACCTAAATGTTCAACCAATGACACAAATGTACTTATTGGATGCACAAGATTGGTTAAAAACCCTAATTGGACGAGAATAAGCCTTGGGAGGACGTAAATGACCTAAATGTTCAATGTATGGCACAAAATCACTTATTGGATGCACAAGATTGGTTAAAAACCCTAATTGGACGAGAATAAGCCTTGGGAGGACGAAAATGACCTAAATGTTCAACCAATGACACAAATGTACTTATTGGATGCACAAGATTGGTTAAAAACCCTCATTGGGCGGGAATAAGCCTTCGAGTGACGAAAATGACCTAATTGTTCAACCAATGACACAAATGTACTTATTGGATGCACAAGATTGGTTAAAAACCCTAATTGGACGAGAATAAGCCTAGGGAGGACGAAAATGACCTAAATGTTCAACCAATGACATAATCGTACTTATTGGATGCACAAGATTAGTTAAAAACCCTAATTGGGCGAGAATAAGCCTTGGGAGGACGAAAATGACCTAAATGTTCAACCAATGACACAAAAACACTTATTGGATGCACTAGATTGGTTAAAAACCCTAATTGGACGAGAATAAGCCTTGGGAGGACGAAAATGACCTAAATGTTCAACCAATGACAAAAAATCACTTATTGGATGCACAAGATTGGTTAAAAACCCTAATTGGACGAGAATAAGCCTTGGGAGGACGAAAATGAACTAAATGTTCAACCAATGACACAAAATCACTTATTGGATGCACAAGATTTGTTAAAAACCCTAATTGGACGAGAATAAGCCTTAAGAGGACGAAAATGACCTAATTGTTCAACCAATGACACAAAATCACTTATTGGATGCACAAGATTGGTTAAAAACCCTAATTGGACGAGAATAAGCTTTGGGAGGACGAAAATGACCTAAATGTTCAACCAATGACACAAAATCACTTATTGGATGCACAAGATTGGTTAAAAACCCCAATTGGACGAGAATAAGCCTTGGGAGGACGAAAATGACCTAAATGTTCAACCAATGACACAAAATCTCTTATTGGATGCACAAGATTGCTTAAAAACCCTAATTGGACGAGAATAAGCCTTGGGAGGACGAAAATGACCTAAATGTTCAACCAATGACACAAATGTACTTATTGGATGCACAAGATTGGTTAAAAACCCTAATTGGACGAGAATAAGCCTTGGGAGGACGAAAATGACCTAAATGTTCAAACAATAACACAAAATCACTTATTGGATGCATAAGATTGGTTAAAAACCCTAATTGGACAAGAATAAGCCTTGGGAGGACGAAAATGACCTAAATGTTCAACCAATGACACAAAATCACTTATTGGATGCACAGGATTTGCTAAAAACTCTAATTTGATGAGAAAAAGCCTAGGGAGGACAAAAATGACCTAAATGTTCAACCAATGTTGCAAAATCACTTATTGGATGCACAAGATTTGTTAAAAACCCTAATTGGACGAGAATAAGCCTTGGGAGGACGAAAATGACCTAAATGTTCAACCAATGACACAAATGTACTTATTGGATGCACAAGATTGGTTAAAAAACCCTAATTGGACGAGAATAAGCCTTGGGAGGACGAAAATGACCTAAATGTTCAATCAATGACACAAATGTACTTATTGGATGCACAAGATTGGATTAAAACCCTAATTGGAATAGAATAAGCCTAGGGAGGACGAAAATGACCTAAATGTTCAACCAATGACTGAAAATCACTTATTGGATGCACAAGATTGGTTAAAAACCCTAATTGGACGAGAATAAGCCTTAGGTGGACGAAAAATGACCTAAATGTTCAACCAATGACACAAATGTACTTATTGGATGCACAAGATTTGTTAAAAACCCTAATTGGACGAGAATAAGACTTGGGAGGACGAAAATGACCTAAATTTTCAACCAATGGCACAAAATCACTTATTGGATGCACAAGATTGGTTAAAAACCCTAATTGGACGAGAATAAGCCTAGGGACGACGAAAATGACCTAAATGTTCAACCAATGACACAAAATCACTTATTGGATGCACAAGATTGGTTAAAAACCCTAATTGGACGAGAATAAGCCTTGGGATGACGAAAATGACCTAAATGTTCAACCAATGACACAAACTCACTTATTGGATGAACAAGATTGGTTAAAAACCCTAATTGGACGAGAACAAGCCTTTGGACGACGGAAATGACCTAAATGTTCAACCAATGACACAAATGTACTTATTGGATGCACAAGATTTGTTAAAAACCCTAATTGGACGAGAATAAGACTTGGGAGGACGAAAATGACCTAAATTTTCAACCAATGGCACAAAATCACTTATTGGATGCACAAGATTGGTTAAAAACCCTAATTGGACGAGAATAAGCCTAGGGAGGACGAAAATGACCTAAATGTTTAACCAATGACACAAAATCACTTATTGGATGCACAAGATTGGTTAAAAACCCTAATTGGAGGAGAATAAGCCTAGGGAGGACGAAAATGACCTAAATGTTCAACCAATGGCACAAAATCACTTATTGGATGCACAAGATTGGTTAAAAACCCTAACTCGACGAGAATAAGCCTTGGGAGGACGAAAATGACCTAAATGTTCAACCAATGACACAAAATCACTTATTGGATGCACAAGATTGGTTAAAAACCCTAATTGGACGAGAATAAGCCTAAGGAGGATGAAAATGACCTAAATGTTCAACCAATGACTTAAAATCACTTATTGGATGCACAAGATTGGTTAAAAATCCTTATTGGAGGAGAATAAGCCTTGGGAGGTCGAAAATGACCTAAATGTTCAACCAATGACACAAATGTACTTATTGGATGCACAAGATTGGTTAAAAGCCCTAATTGGATGAGAATAAGACTAGGGAGGACGAAAATGACCAAAATGTTCAACCAATGACACAAAATCACCTATTGGATGCACAAGATTGGTTAAAAACCCTAATTGGATGAGAATAAGCCTTGGGAGGTCAAAAATGACCTTAGTGTTCAACCAATGACACAAATGTACTTATTGGATGCACTAGATTTGTTAAAAACCCTAATTGGACGAGAATAAGACTTGGGAGGACAAAAATGACCTAAATTTTCAACCAATGGCACAAAATCACTTATTGGATGCACAAGCTTTGTTAAAAACCCTAATTGGACGAGAATAAGACTTGGGAGGACCAAAATGACCTAAATATTCAAACAATGACACAAAATCACTTATTGGATGCACAAGATTGGTTAAAAACCCGAATTGGACGAGAATAAGCCTTGGGAGGACGAAAATGACCTAAATGTTCAACCAATGACACAAATGTACTTATTGGATGCACAAGATTTGTTAAAAACCCTAATTGGACGAGAATAAGACTTCTGAGGCAAAAATGACCTAAATGTTCAACCAATGACACAAAATCACTTATTGGATGCACAAGATTGGTTAAAAACCCTAATTGGACGAGAATAAGCCTAGGGAGGATGAAAATGACCTAAATGTTCAACCAATGACACAAATGTACTTATTGGATGCACAAGATTGGTTAAAAACCCTAATTGGACGAGAATAAGCCTAGGGAGGTCGAAAATGACCTAAATGTTCAACCAATGACACAAATGTACATATTTGATGCACAAGATTGGTTAAAAACCCTAATTGGACAAGAATAAGACTAGGGAGGACGAAAATGACTTAAATGTTCAACCAATGACACAAATGTACTTATTGGATGCACAAGATTGGTTAAAAACCCTAATTGGAGGAGAATAAGCCTAGGGAGGACGAAAATGACCTAAATGTTCAACCAATGACTCAAAATCACTTATTGGATGCACAAGATTGGTTAAAAACCCTTATGTGAGGAGAATAAGCCTTGGGAGGTCGAAAATGACCTAAATGTTCAACCAATGACACAAATGTACTTATTGGATGCACAAGATTGGTTAAAAGCCCTAATTGGACGAGAATAAGACTAGGGAGGACGAAAATGACCAAAATGTTCAACCAATGACACAAAATCACTTATTGGATGCACAAGATTGTTTAAAAACCCTAATTGGATGAGAATAAGCCTTGGGAGGTCAAAAATGACCTTAATGTTCAACCAATGACACAAATGTACTTATTGGATGCACAAGATTTGTTAAAAACCCTAATTGGACGAGAATAAGACTTGGGAGGACAAAAATGACCTAAATTTTCAACCAATGGCACAAAATCACTTATTGGATGCACAAGATTTGTTTAAAACCCAAATTGGACGAGAAAAAGACTTGGGAGGACGAAAATGACCTAAATGTTCAACCAATGACACAAAATCACTTATTGGATGCACAAGATTGGTTAAAAACCCTAATTGGACGAGAATAAGCCTTGGGAGGACGAAAATGACCTAAATGTTCAACCAATGACACACATGTACTTATTGGATGCACAAGATTGGTTAAAAACCCTAATTGGACGAGAATAAGCCTTCGGAGGACGAAAGTGACCTAAATGTTCAACCAATGACACAAAATAACTTGTTGGATGCACAAGATTGGTTAAAAACCATAATTGGACGAGAATAAGCCTTGGGAGGACGAAAATGACCTAAATGTTCAACCAAAGACACAAATTTACTTATTGGATGCACAAGATTGGTTAAAAACCCTAATTCGACGAGAATAAGCCTAGGGAGGATGAAAATGACCTAAATGTTCAACCAATGACACAAAATCACTTATTGGATGCACAAGATTGGTTAAAAACCCTAATTGGACGAGAATAAGCCTTGGGAGGACGAAAATGACCTAAATGTTCAACCAATGACACAAATGTACTTATTGGATGCACAAGATTTGTTAAAAACCCTAATTGGACGAGAATAAGCATTGGGAGGACGAAAAATGACCTAAATGTTCAACCAATGAGACAAATTTACTTATTGGATGCACAAGAATTGTTAAAACCCCTAATTGGACGAGAATAAGCCTAGGGAGGACGAAAATGACCTAAATGTTCAACCAATGACACAAAATCACTTATTGGAAGCACAAGATTGGTTAAAAACCCTAATTGGACGAGAATAAGCCTAGGGAGGACGAAAATGACCTAAATGTTCAACGAATGACACAAATGTACTTATTGGATGCACAAGATTGGTTAAAAACCGTAATTGGACAAGAATAAGCCTAGGGAGGACGAAAATGACCTAAATGTTCAACCAATGACACAAAATCACTTATTGGATGCACAAGATTGGTTAAAAACCCTAATTGGACGAGAATAAGCCTTGGGAGGACGAAAATGACCTAAATGTTCAACCAATGACACAAAATCACTTATTGGATGCACAAGATTGGTTAAAAACCCTAATTGGACGAGAATAAGCCTTGGGAGGACGAAAATGACCTAAATGTTCAACCAATGACACAAAATCACTAATTGGATGCACAAGATTTGTTAAAAACCCTAATTGGACGAGAATAAGCCTTAGGAGGACGAAAATGACCTAAATGTTCAACCAATGACACAAAATCACTTATTGGATGCACAAGATTGGTTAAAAACCCTAATTGGACGAGAATAAGCCTAAGGAGGACGAAAATGACCTAAATGTTCAACCAATGACACAAATGTAGTTATTGGATGCACAAGATTGGTTAAAAACCCTAATTGGACGAGAATAAGCCTAGGGAGGACGAAAATGACCTAAATGTTCAACCAATGACACAAAATCACTTATTGGAAGCACAAGATTGGTTAAAAATCCTAATTGGACGAGAATAAGCCTAGGGAGGACGAAAATGACCTAAATGTTCAACCAATGACTCAAAATCACTTATTGGATGCACAAGATTGGTTAAAAACCCTAATTGGACGAGAATAAGCCTTGGGAGGTCGAAAATGACCTAAATGTTCAACCAATGACACAAATGTACTTATTGGATCCACAAGATTGGTAAAAAGCCCTAATTGGATGAGAATAAGACTAGGGAGGACGAAAATGACCTAAATGTTCAACCAATGACACAAAATCACTTATTGGATGCACAAGATTGGTTAAAAACCCTAATTGGACGAGAATAAGCCTTGGGAGGACGAAAATGACCTAAATGTTCAACCAATGACACAAATGTACTTATTGGATGCACAAGATTGGTTAAAAACCCTAACTGGACGATTATAAACCTTGGGAGGACGAAAATGACCTAAATGTTCAACCAATGACACAAATGTACTTATTGGATGCACAAGATTGGTTAAAAACCCTAATTGGACGAGAATAAGCCTTGGGAGGACGAAAATGACCTAAATGTTCAACCAATGACACAAATGTACTTATTGGATGCACAAGATTGGTTAAAAACCCTAACTGGACAAGAAAAAGACTTGGGAGGACGAAAATAACCTAAATGTTCAACCAATGACACAAATGTACTTATTGGATGCACAAGATTGGTTAAAAACCCTAATTGGACGAGAATAAGCCTTGGGAGGACGAAAATGACCTAAATGTTCAACCAATGACACAAATGTACTTATTGGATGCACAAGATTGGTTAAAAACCCTAATTGGACGAGAATAAGCCTTGGGAGGACGAAAATGACCTAAATGTTCAACCAATGACACAAATGTAATTATTGGATGCACAAGATTGGTTAAAAACCCTAATTGGACGAGAGTAAGCCTTGGGAGGACGAAAATGACCTAAATGTTCAACCAATGACAAAAATGTACTTATTGGATGCACAAGATTGGTTAAAAACCCTAATTGGACGAGAAAAAGCCTTGGGAGGACGAAAATGACCTAAATGTCCAACCAATGACACAAATGTACTTATTGGATGCACAAGATTGGTTAAAAACCCTAATTGGACGAGAATAAGCCTTGGGAGGACGAAAATGACCTAAATGTTCAACCAATGACACAAATGTACTTATTGGATGCACAAGATTGGTTAAAAACCCTAATTGGACGAGAATAAGCCTTGGGAGGACAAAAATGACCTAAATGTTCAACCAACAACACAAAATCACTTATTGGATGCACAAGATTGGTTAAAAACCCTAATTGGACGAGAATAAGCCTTGGGAGGACGAAAATGACCTAAATGTTCAACCAACGACACAAAATCACTTATTGGATGCACAAGATTGGTTAAAAACTCTAATTGGACGAGAATAAGTCTTGGGAGGACGAAAATGACCTAAATGTTCAACCAACGACACAAAATCACTTATTGGATGCAGAAGATTAGTTAAAAACTCTAATTGGACGAGAATAAGCCTTGGGACGACGAAAATGACCTAAATGTTCAACCAATGACACAAATGTACTTATTGGATGCACAAGATTGGTTAAAAACCCTAATTGGACGAGAATAAGCCTTGGGAGGACGAAAATGACCTAAATGTTCAACCAATGACACAAATGTACTTATTGGATGCACAAGATTGGTTAGAAACCCTAATTGGACGAGAATAAGCCTTGGGAGGACGAAAATGACCTAAATGTTCAACCAATGGCACAAAATCACTTATTGGATGCACAAGATTGGTTAAAAACCCTAATTGGACGAGAATAAGCCTAGGGAGGACGAAAATGACCTAAATGTTCAACCAATGACACAAAATCACTTATTGGATGCCCAAGATTGGTTAAAAACCCTAATTGGACGAGAATAAGCCTTGGGAGGAGGAAAATGACCTAAATGTTCAACCAATGACACAAAATCACTTATTGGATGCACAAGATTGGTTAAAAACCCTAATTGGACGAGAATAAGCCTTGGGAGGACGAAAATGACCTAAATGTTCAACCAATGACACAAATGTACTTATTGGAAGCCCAAGATTGGTTAAAAACCCTAATTGGACGAGAATAAGCATTGGGAGGACGAAAATGACCTAAATGTTCAACCAATGACACAAATGTACTTATTGGATGCACAAGATTGGTTAAAAACCCTAATTGGACGAGAATAAGCCTAGGGAGGTCGAAAATGACCTAAATGTTCAACCAATGACACAAATGTACATATTTGATGCACAAGATTGGTTAAAAACCCTAATTGGACAAGAATAAGACTAGGGAGGACGAAAATGACTTAAATGTTCAACCAATGACACAAATGTACTTATTGGATGCACAAGATTGGTTAAAAAACCTAATTGGAGGAGAATAAGCCTAGGGAGGACGAAAATGACCTAAATGTTCAACCAATGACTCAAAATCACTTATTGGATGCACAAGATTGGTTAAAAACCCTTATTGGAGGAGAATAAGCCATGGGAGGTCGAAAATGACCTAAATGTTCAACCAATGACACAAATGTACTTATTGGATGCACAAGATTGGTTAAAAGCCCTAATTGGACGAGAATAAGACTAGGGAGGACGAAAATGACCAAAATGTTCAACCAATGACACAAAATCACTTATTGGATGCACAAGATTGGTTAAAAACCCTAATTGGACGAGAATAAGCCTAAGGAGGACGAAAATGACCTAAATATTCAACAAATGACACAAATGTACTTATTGGATGCACAAGATTGGTTAAAAACCCTAATTGGACGAGAATAAGCCTTGGGAGGTCAAAAATGACCTAAATGTTCAACCAATGACACAAATGTACTTATTGGATGCACAAGATTGGTTAAAAACCCTAATTGGACAAGAATAAGACTAGGGAGGACGAAAATGACCTAAATGTTCAACCAATGACACAAATGTACTTATTGGATGCACAAGATTGGTTAAAAACCCTAATTGGAGGAGAATAAGCCTAGGAAGGACGAAAATGACCTAAATGTTCAACCAATGACTCAAAATCACTTATTGGATGCACAAGATTGGTTAAAAACCCTTATTGGAGGAGAATAAGCCTTGGGAGGTCGAAAATGACCTAAATGTTCAACCAATGACACAAATGTACTTATTGGATGCACAAGATTGGTTAAAAGCCCTAATTGGATGAGAATAAGACTAGGGAGGACGAAAATGACCAAAATGTTCAACCAATGACACAAAATAACCTATTGGATGCACAAGATTGGTTAAAAACCCTAATTGGATGAGAATAAGCCTTGGGAGGTCAAAAATGACCTTAATTTTCAACCAATGACACAAATGTACTTATTGGATGCTCTAGATTTGTTAAAAACCCTAATTGGACGAGAATAAGACTTGGGAGGACAAAAATGACCTAAATTTTCAACCAATGGCACAAAATCACTTATTGGATTTACAAGCTTTGTTAAAAACCCTAATTGGACGAGAATAAGACTTGGGAGGACCAAAATGACCTAAATGTTCAACCAATAACACAAATGTACTTATTGGATGCATAAGATTTGTTAAAAACCCTAATTGGACGAGAATAAGACTTCGGAGGACGAAAATGACCTAAATGTTCAACCAATGACACAAAATCACTTATTGGATGCACAAGATTGGTTAAAAACCCTAATTGGACGAGAATAAGCCTTGGGAGGACGAAAATGACCTAAATGTTCAACCAATGACACAAATGTACTTATTGGATGCACAAGATTTGTTAAAAACCCTAATTGGACGAGAATAAGACTTGGGAGGACGAAAATGACCTAAATTTTCAACCAAAGGCACAAAATCACTTATTGGATGCACAAGATTGGTTAAAAACCCTAATTGGACGAGAATAAGCCTAGGGAGGACGAAAATGACCTAAATGTTCAACCAATGACTCAAAATCACTTATTGGATGCACAAGATTGGTTAAAAACCCTAATTGGACGAGAATAAGCCTTGGGAGGTCGAAAATGACCTAAATGTTCAACCAATGACACAAATGTACTTATTGGATCCACAAGATTGGTAAAAAGCCCTAATTGGATGAGAATAAGACTAGGGAGGACGAAAATGACCTAAATGTTCAACCAATGACACAAAATCACTTATTGGATGCACAAGATTGGTTAAAAACCCTAATTGGACGAGAATAAGCCTTGGGAGGACGAAAATGACCTAAATGTTCAACCAATGACACAAATGTACTTATTGGATGCACAAGATTGGTTAAAAACCCTAATTGGAAGAGAATAAGCCTTGGGAGGACGAAAATGACCTAAATGTTCAACCAATAAAACAAATGTACTTATTGGATGCACAAGATTGGTTAAAAACCCTAATTGGACGAGAATTAACCTTGGGAGGACGAAAATGACCTAAATGTTCAACCAATGACACAAATGTACTTATTGGATGCACAAGATTGGTTAAAAACCCTAATTGGACGAGAATAAGCCTTGGGAGGACGAAAATGACCTAAATGTTCAACCAATGACACAAATGTACTTATTGGATGCACAAGATTGGTTAAAAACCCTAATTGGACGAGAATAAGCCTTGGGAGGACGAAAATGACCTAAATGTTCAACCAATGACACAAATGTACTTATTGGATGCACAAGATTGGTTAAAAACCTTAAATTGACGAGAATAAGCCTTGGGAGGACGAAAATGACCTAAATGTTCAACCAATGACACAAAATCACTTATTGGATGCACAAGATTGGTTAAAAACCCTAATTGGACGAGAATAAGCCTTGGGAGGACGAAAATGACCTAAATGTTCAACCAATGACACAAATGTACTTATTGGATGCACAAGATTGGTTAAAAACCCTAATTGGAGGAGAATAAGCTTTGGGAGGACGAAAATGACCCAAATGTTCAACCAATGACACAAATGTACTTATTGGATGCATAAGATTGGTTAAAAACCATAATTGGACGAGAATAAGCCTAGGAAGGACGATAATGACCTAAATGTTCAACCAATGACACAAATGTACTTATTGGATGCACAAGATTGGTTAAAAACCCTAATTGGACGAGAATAAGCCTTGGGAGGACGAAAATGACCTAAATGTTCAACCAATGACACAAAAGCACTTGTTGGATGCACAAGATTGGTTAAAAACCCTAATTGGACGAGAATAAGCCTTGGGAGGACGAAAATGACCTAAATGTTCAACCAATGACACAAATGTACTTATTGGATGCACAAGATTGGTTAAAAACCCTAATTGGACGAGAATAAGCCTTGGGAGGACGAAAATGACCTAAATGTTCAACCAATGACACAAATGTACTTATTGGATGCACAAGATTTATGAAAAACCCTAATTGGACGAGAATAAGCCTATGGAGGACGAAAATGACCTAAATGTTCAACCAACGACACAAAATCACTTATTGGATGCACAAGATTGGTTAAAAACCCTAATTGGACGAGAATAAGCCTTGGGAGGACGAAAATGACCTAAATGTTCAACCAATGACACAAATGTACTTATTGGATGCACAAGATTGGTTAAAAACCCTAATTGGACGAGAATAAGCCTTGGGAGGACGAAAATGACCTAAATGTTCAACCAATGACACAAATGTACTTATTGGATGCACAAGATTGGTTAAAAACCCGAATTGGACGAGAATAAGCCATGGGAGGACGAAAATGACCTAAATGTTCAACCAATGACACAAATGTACTTATTGGATGCACAAGATTGGTTAAAAACCCTAATTGGACGAGAATAAGCCTTGGGAGGACGAAAATGACCTAAATGTTCAACCAATGACACAAATGTACTTATTGGATGCACAAGATTGCTTAAAAATCCTAATTGGACGTGAATAAGCCTTGGGAGGACGAAAATGACCTAAATGTTCAACCAATGACACAAATGTACTTATTGGATGCACAAGATTGGTTAAAAACCCTAATTGGACGAGAATAAGCCTTGGGAGGACGAAAATGACCTAAATGTTCAACCAATGAAAAAAATGTACTTATTGGATGCACAAGATTGGTTAAAACCCCTAATTGGACGAGAATAAGCCTTGGGAGGACGAAAATGACCTAAATGTTCAACCAATGACACAAAATCACTTATTGGATGCACAAGATTGGTTAAAAACCCTAATTGGACGAGAATAAGCCTTGGGAGGACGAAAATGACCCAAATGTTCAACCAATGACACAAATGTACTTATTGGATGCATAAGATTGGTTAAAAACCATAATTGGACGAGAATAAGCCTAGGAAGGACGAAAATGACCTAAATGTTCAACCAATGACACAAATGTACTTATTGGATGCACAAGATTGGTTAAAAACCCTAATTGGACGAGAATAAGCCTTGGGAGGACGAAAATGTCCTAAATGTTCAACCAATGACACCAATGTACTTATTGGATGCACAAGATTGGTTAAAAACCATAATTGGACGAGAATAAGCCTAGGAAGGACGAAAATGACCTAAATGTTCAACCAATGACACAAAATCACTTATTGGATGCACAAGATTGGTTCAAAACCCTAATTGGATGAGAATAAGCCTTGGGAGGACGAAAATGACCCAAATGTTCAACCAATGACACAAATGTACTTATTGGATGCATAAGATTGGTTAAAAACCATAATTGGACGAGAATAAGCCTAGGAAGGACGAAAATGACCTAAATGTTCAACCAATGACACAAATGTACTTATTGGATGCACAAGATTGGTTAAAAACCCTAATTGGACGATAATATGCCTTGGGAGGACGAAAATGTCCAAAATGTTCAACAAATGACACAAATGTACTTATTGGATGCACAAGATTGGTTAAAAACCCTAATTGGGCGAGAATAAGCCTTGGGAGGACGAAAATGACCTAAATGTTCAACCAACGACACAAAATCACTTATTGGATGCACAAGATTGGTTAAAAACCTTAATTGGACGAGAATAAGACTAGGGAGGACGAAAATGACCTAAATGTTCAACCAATGACACAAAATCACTTATTGGATGCACAAGATTGGTTAAAAACCCTAATTGGACGAGAATAAGCCTAGGGAGGACGAAAATGACATAAATGTTCAACCAATGACACAAAATCAATTATTGGATGCACAAGATTGGTTAAAAACCCTAATTGGACGAGAATAAGCCTAGGGAGGACGAAAATGACCTAAATAATCAACCAATGACACAAATGTACTTATTGGATGCACAAGATTGGTTAAAAACCCTAATTGGACGAGAATAAGCCTTGGGAGGTCGAAAATGACCTAAATGTTCAACCAATGACACAAATGTACTTATTGGATGCACAAGATTGGTTAAAAACCCTAATTGGACGAGAATAAGCCTTGGGAGGGCGAAAATGACCTAAATGTTCAAACAATGACACAAATGTACTTATTGGATGCACAAGATTGGTTAAGAACCCTAATTGGACGAGAATAAGTCTTGGGAGGACGAAAATGACCTAAATGTTCAACCAATGACACAAAATCACTTGTTGGATGCACAAGATTGGTTAAAAACCCTAATTGGACGAGAATAAGTCTTGGGAGGACGAAAATGACCTAAATGTTCAACCAATGACACAAAATCACTTGTTGGATGCACAAGATTGGTAACTAACCCTAATTGGACGAGAATAAGCCTTGGGTGGTCGAAAATGACCTAAATGTTCAACCAATGACACAAATGTACTTATTGGATGCACAAGATTGGTTAAAAACCCTAATTGGACGAGAATAAGCCTTGGGAGGACGAAAATGACCTAAATGTTCAACCAATGACACAAAATCACTTATTGGATGCACAAGATTGGTTAAAAACCCTAATTGGACGAGAATAAGCCTAGGGAGGACGAAAATGACCTAAATGTTCAACCAATGACACAAATGTACTTATTGGATGCACAAGATTGGTTAAAAACCCTAATTGGAAGAGAGTAAGCCTTGGGAGGACGAAAATGACCTAAATGTTCAACCAATGACACAAAATCACTTATTGGATGCACGAGATTGGTTAAAAACCCGAATTGGACGAGAATAAGCCTTGGGAGGACGAAAATGACCTAAATGTTCAACCAATGACACAAATGTACTTATTGGATGCACAAGATTTGTTAAAAACCCTAATTGGACGAGAATAAGACTTCGGAGGACGAAAATGACCTAAATGTTCAACCAATGACACAAAATCACTTATTGGATGCACAAGATTGGTTTAAAACCCTAATTGGACGAGAATAAGCCTAGGGAGGAGGAAAATGACCTAAATGTTCAACCAATGACACAAATGTACTTATTGGATGCACAAGATTGGTTAAAAACCCTAATTGGAAGAGAATAAGCCTTGGGAGGACGAAAATGACCTAAATGTTCAACCAATGACACAAAATCACTTATTAGATGCACAAGATTGGTTAAAAACCCTAATTGGACGAGAATAAGCCTTGGGATGACGAAAATGACCTAAATGTTCAACCAATGACACAAATGTACTTATTGGATGCACAAGATTGGTTAAGAACCCTTATTGGAGGAGAATAAGCCTTGGGAGGTCGAAAATGACCTAAATGTTCAACCAATGACACAAATGTACTTATTGGATGCACAAGATTTGTTAAAAGCCCTAATTGGATGAGAATAAGACTAGGGAGGACGAAAATGACCAAAATGTTCAACCAATGACATAAAAACACCTATTGGATGAACAAGATTGGTTAAAAACCCTAATTGGATGAGAATAAGCTTTGGGAGGTCAAAAATGACCTTAATGTTCAACCAATGACACAAATGTACTTATTGGATGCACTAGATTTGTTAAAAACCCTAATTGGACGAGAATAAGACTTGGGAGGACAAAAATGACCTAAATTTTCAACCAATGGCACAAAATCACTTAATGGATGCACAAGCTTTGTTAAAAACCCTAATTGGACGAGAATAAGACTTGGGAGAACCAAAATGACCTAAATGTTCAACCAATGGCACAAAATCACTTATTGGATGCACAAGCTTTGTTAAAAACCCTAATTGTAGGAGAATAAGCCTAGGGAGGACGAAAATGACCTAAATGTTCAACCAATGACACAAAATCACTTATTGCATGCACAAGATTGGTTAAAAACCCTAATTGGACGAGAATAAGCCTAGGGAGGATGAAAATGACCTAAATGTTAAAACAATGACACAAATGTACTTATTGGATGCACAAGATTGGTTAAAAACCCTAATTGGTAGAGAATAAGCCTTGGGAGGACGAAAATGACCTAAATGTTCAACCAATGACACAAAATCACTTATTGGATGCACAAGATTGGTTAAAAACCCTAATTGGACGAGAATAAGCCTTGGGAGGACGAAAATGACCTAAATGTTCAACCAATGACACAAAATCACTTATTGTTTACACAAGATTGGTTAAAAACCCTAATTGGACGAGAATAAGTCTTGGCAGGACGAAATTGACCTAAATGTTCAACCAATGACACAAATGTACTTATTGGATGCACAAGATTTGTTAAAAACCCTAATTGGACGAGAATAAGCCTAGGGAGGACGAAAATGACCTAAATGTTCAACCAATGACACAAAATCACTTATTGGATGCACAAGATTGGTTAAAAACCCTAATTGGACGAGAATAAGCCTTGGGAGGACGAAAATGACCTAAATGTTCAACCAATGACACAAAATCACTTATTGTTTACACAAGATTGGTTAAAAACCCTAATTGGACGAGAATAAGTCATGGCAGGACGAAAATGACCTAAATGTTCAACCAATGACACAAATTCACTTATTGGATGCACAAGATTTGTTAAAAACACTAATTGGTCGAGAATAAGCCTAAGGAGGACGAAAATGACCTAAATGTTCAACCAATGACACAAAATCAATTATTGGATGCACAAGATTGGTTAAAAACCCTAATTGGACGAGAATAAGCCTAGGGAGGACGAAAATGACCTAAATGTTCAACCAATGACACAAAATCACTTATTGGATGCACAAGATTGGTTAAAAACCCTAATTGGACGAGAATAAGCCTTGGGAGGACGAAAATGACCTAAATGTTCAACCAATGACACAAAATCACTTATTGTTTACACAAGATTGGTTAAAAACCCTAATTGGACGAGAATAAGTCATGGCAGGACGAAATTGACCTAAATGTGCAACCAATGACACAAATTCACTTATTGGATGCACAAGATTGGTTAAAAACCCTAATGGGACGAGAATAAGCCTTGGGAGGACGAAAATGACCTAAATGTTCAACCAATAGCACAAAATCGCTTATTGGATGCACAAAATTTGGTTAAAAACCCTAATTGGACGAGAATAAGCCTAGGGAGGACGAAAATGACCTAAATGTTCAACCAATGACACAAAATCACTTATTGGATGCACAAGATTGGTTAAAAACCCTAATTGGACGAGAATAAGCCTAAGGAGGACGAAAATGACCTAAATGTTCAACCAATGACACAAATGTACTTATTGGATGCACAAGATTGGTTAAAAACCCTAATTGGACGAGAATAAGCCTAGGGAGGACAAAAATGACCTAAATGTTCAACCAATGACACAAATGTAGTTATTGGATGCACAAGATTGGTTAAAAACCCTAATTGGACGAGAATAAGCTTTTGGAGGACATAAATGACCTAAATGTTCAACCAATGACACAAATGTACTTATTGGATGCACAAGATTGGTTAAAAACCCTAATTGGACGAGAATAAGCCTTGGGAGGACGAAAATGACCTAAATGTTCAACCAATGACACAAATGTACTTATTGGATGCACAAGATTGTTCAAAAACCCTAATTGAACGAGAACAAGCCTAGGTAGGACGAAAATGACCTAAATGTTCAACCAATGACACAAAATCACTTATTGGATGCACAAGATTGGTCAAAAACCCTAATTGGACGAGAATAAGCCTAGGGAGGACGAAAATGACCTAAATGTTCAACCAATGACACAAAATCACTTATTGGATGCACAAGATTGGTTAAAAACCCTAATTGGACGAGAATAAGCTTTTGGAGGACATAAATGACCTAAATGTTCAACCAATGACACAAATGTACTTATTGGATCCACAAGATTGGTTAAAAGCCCTAATTGTCGAGAATAAGCCTTGGGAGGACGAAAATGACCTAAATGTTCAACCAATGGCACAAAATCACTTATTGGATGCACAAGATTGGTTAAAAACCCTAATTGGACGAGAATAAGCCTAGGGAGGACGAAAATGACCTAAATGTTCAACCAATGACACAAAATCACTTATTGGATGCACAAGATTGGTTAAAAACCCTAATTGGACGAGAATAAGCCTAAGGAGGACGAAAATGACCTAAATTTTCAATCAATGACACAAATGTACTTATTGGATGCACAAGATTGGTTAAAAACCCTAATTGGACGAGAATAAGCCTTGGCAGAACGAAAATGACCTAAATGTTCAACCAATGACACAAAATCATTTATTGGATGCACAAGATTGGTTAAAAACCCTAATTGGACGAGAATATGCCTTTGGAGGACATAAATGACCTAAATGTTCAACCAATGACACAAATGTACTTATTGGATGCACAAGATTTGGTTAAAAACCCTAATTGGACGAGAATAAGCCTTGGGAGGACGAAAATGACCTAAATGTTCAACCAATGGCACAAAATCACTTATTGGATGCACAAGATTGTTTAAAAACCCTAATTGGACGAGAATAAGCCTAAGGAGGACGAAAATGACCTAAATGTTCAACAAATGACACAAAATCACTTATTGGATGCACAAGATTGGTTAAAAACCCTAATTGGACGAGAATAAGCCTAGGGAGGACGAAAATGACCTAAATGTTCAACCAATGACACAAAATCACTTATTGGATGCACAAGATTGGTTAAAAACCCTAATTGGACGAGAATAAGCCTTTGGACGACGAAAATGACCTAAATGTTCAACCAATGACACAAATGTACTTATTGGATGCACAAGATTGGTTAAAAACCCTAATTGGACGAGAATAAGCCTTGGGAGGACGAAAATGACCTAAATGTTCAACCAATGACACAAATGTACCTATTGGATGCAGAAGATTGGTTAAAAACCCTAATTGGACGAGAATAAGCCTAGGGAGGACGAAAATGACCTAAATGTTCAACCAATGACACAAAATCACTTATTGGATGCACAAGATTGGTTAAAAACCCTAATTGGACGAGAATAAGCCTTGGGAGGACGAAAATGACCTAAACGTTCAACCAACGACACAAAATCACTTATTGGATGCACAAGATTGGTTAAAAACCCTAATTGGACGAGAATAAGCCTTGGGAGGACGAAAATGACCTAAATGTTCAACCAATGACACAAAATCACTTATTGGATGCACAAGATTGGTTAAAAACCCTAATTGGACGAGAATAAGCCTTGGGAGGACGAAAATGACATAAGTGTTCAACCAATGACACAAAATCACTTATTGGATTCACAAGATTGGTTAAAAAACCCTAATTGGATGAGAATAAGCCTAGGGAGGACGAAAATAACCTAAATGTTCAACCAATGACACAAATGTACCTATTGGATGCCCAAGATTGGTTAAAAACTTTAATTGGACGAGAATAAGCCTTGCCAGGACGAAAATGACCTAAATGTTCAAACAATGACACAAAATCACTTATTGGATGCACAAGATTGGTTAAAACCCCTAATTGGACGAGAATAAGCCTTGGGAGGACGAAAATGACCTAAATGTTCAACCAATGACACAAAATCACTTATTGGATGCACAAGATTGGTTAAAAACCATAATTGGACGAGAATAAGCCTTGGGATGACGAAAATGACCTAAATGTTCAACCAATGAAACAATTGTACTTATTGGATGCACAAGATTGGTTAAAAACCCTAATTGGACGAGAATAAGCCTTGGGAGGACGAAAATGACCTAAATGTTCAACCAATGACACAAAATCACTTATTGGATGCACAAGATTGGTTAAAAACCTTAATTGGATTAGAATAAGCCTTGGGAGGTCAAAAATGACCTTAATGTTCAACCAATGACACAAATGTACTTATTGGATGCACAAGATTGGTTAAAAACCCTAATTGGAAGAGAATAAGCCTTGGGAGGACGAAAATGACCTAAATGTTCAACCAATGACACAAAATCACTTATTGGATGCACAAGATTGGTTAAAAACCCTAATTGGACGAGAATAAGCCTTGGGATGACGAAAATGACCTTAATGATCAACCAATGACACAAATGTACTTATTGGATGCACAAGATTGGTTAAAAACCCTAATTGGACGAGAATAAGCCTTGGGAGGACGAAAATGACCTAAATGTTCAACCAATAACACAAAATCACTTATTGGATGCACAAGATTGGTTAAAAACCCTAATTGGACGAGAATAAGCCTAAGGAGGACGAAAATGACCTAAATGTTCAACCAATGACACAAATGTACTTATTGGATGCACAAGATTGGTTAAAAACCCTAATTCGACGAGAATAAGCCTTGGGAGGACGAAAATGACCTAAATGTTCAACCAATGACACAAAATCACTTATTGGATGCACAAGATTGGTTAAAAACCCTAATTGGACGAGAATAAGCCTAAGGAGGACGAAAATGACCTAAATGTTCAACCAATGACAAAAATGTACTTATTGGATGCACAAGATTGGTTAAAAACCCTAATTGGACGAGAATAAGCCTAAGGAGGACGAAAATGACCTAAATGTTCAACCAATGACACAAATGTACTTATTGGATGCACAAGATTGGTTAAAAACCCTAATTGGAAAAGAATAAGCCTTGGGAGGACGAAAATGACCTAAATGTTCAACCAATGACACAAAATCACTTATTGGATGCACAAGATTGGTTAAAAACCTTAATTGGACGAGAATAAGCCTTGGGATGACGAAAATGACCTAAATGTTCCACCAATGACACAAATGTACTTATTGGATGCACAAGATTGGTTAAAAACCCTAATTGGACGAGAATAAGCCTAAGGAGGACGAAAATGACCTAAATGTTCAACCAATGACACAAATGTACTTATTGGATGCACAAGATTGGTTAAAAACCCTAATTGGACAAGAATAAGACTAGGGAGGACGAAAATGACCTAAATGTTCAACCAATGACACAAATGTACTTATTGGATGCACAAGATTGGTTAAAAACCCTAATTGGAGGAGAATAAGCCTAGGGAGGACGAAAATGACCTAAATGTTCAACCAATGTCTCAAAATCACTTATTGGATGCACAAGATTGGTTAAAAACCCTTATTGGAGGAGAATAAGCCTTGGGAGGTCGAAAATGACCTAAATGTTCAACCAATGACACAAATGTACTTATTGGATGCACAAGATTGGTTAAAAGCCCTAATTGGATGAGAATAAGACTACGGAGGACGAAAATGACCAAAATGTTCAACCAATGACACAAAATCACTTATTGGATGCACAAGATTGGTTAAAAACCCTAATTGGACGAGAATAAGCCTTGGGATGACGAAAATGACCTAAATGTTCAACCAATGACACAAATGTACTTATTGGATGCACAAGATTGGTTAAAAACCCTAATTGGAGGAGAATAAGCCTAGGGAGGACGAAAATGACCTAAATGTTCAACCAATGACACAAATGTACTTATTGGATGCACAAGATTTGTTAAAAACCCTAATTGGACGAGAATAAGACTTCGGAGGACGAAAATGACCTAAATGTTCAACCAATGACACAAATTCACTTATTGGATGCACAAGATTGGTTAAAAACCCTAATTGGACGAGAATAAGCCTTGGGAGGACGAAAATGACCTAAATGTTCAACCAATGACAGAAAATCACTTATTGGATGCACAAGATTAGTTAAAAACTCTAATTGGACGAGAATAAGCCTTTGGAGGACGAAAATGACCTAAATGTTCAACCAATGACACAAATGTACTTATTGGATGCACAAGATTGGTTAAAAACCCTAATTGGAGGAGAATAAGCCTAGGGAGGACAAAAATGACCTAAATGTTCAACCAATGGCACAAAATCGCTTATTAGATGCACAAGATTGGTTAAAAACCCTAATTGGACGAGAATAAGCCTAGGGAGGTCGAAAATGACCTAAATGTTCAACCAATGACACAAATGTACATATTTGATGCACAAGATTGGTTAAAAGCCCTAATTGGAGTAGAATAAGACTTGGGAGGACGAAAATGACCTAAATGTTCAACCAATGACACAAATGTACTTATTGGATGCACAAGATTTGTTAAAAACCCTAATTGGACGAGAATAAGACTTAGGAGGACGAAAATGACCTAAATGTTCAACCAATGACACAAAATCACTTATTGGATGCACAAGATTGGTTAAAAACCCTAATTGGACGAGAATAAGCCATGGGAGGACGAAAATGACCTAAATGTTCAACCAATGACACAAATGTCTTTATTGGATGCACAAGATTTGTTAAAAACCCTAATTGGAGGAGAATAAGACTTAGGAGGACGAAAATGACCTAAATGTTCAACCAATGACACAAAATCACTAATTGGATGCACAAGATTGGTTAAAAACCCTAATTGGACGAGAATAAGCCTTGGGAGGACGAAAATGACCTAAATGTTCTACGAATGACACAAATGTACTTATTGGATGCACAAGATTTTTTAAAAACCCTAATTGGACGAGAATAAGCCTTGGGAGGACGAAAATGACCTAAATGTTCAACCAATGACACAAATGTACTTATTGGATGCACAAGATTGGTTAAAAAACCTAATTGGAAGAGAATAAGCCTTCGGAGGACGAAAATGACCTAAATGTTCAACCAAGGACACAAAATCACTTATTGGATGCACAAGATTGGTTAAAAACCCTAATTGGACGAGAATAAGCCTTGGGATGACGAAAATGACCTAAAGGTTCAACCAATGACACAAATGTACTTATTGGATGCACAAGATTGGTTAAAAACCCTAATTGGACGAGAATAAGCCTTGGGAGGACGAAAATAACCTAAATGTTCAACCAATGACACAAAATCACTTATTGGATGCACAAGATTGGTTAATAACCCGAATTGGACGAGAATATGCCTTGGGAGGACGAAAATGACCTAAATGTTCAACCAATGACACAAATGTACTTATTGGATGCACAAGATTTGTTAAAAACCCTAATTGGACGAGAATAAGACTTCGGAGGACGAAAATGATCTAAATGTTCAACCAATGACACAAAATCACTTATTGGATGCACAAGATTGGTTAAAAACCCTAATTGGACGAGAATAAGCCTTGGGAGGTCGAAAATGACCTAAATGTTCAACCAATGACACAAATGTACTTATTGGATGCACAAGATTGGTTAAAAACCCTAATTGGACGAGAATAAGCGTAGGGAGGACGAAAATGACTTCAATGTTCGACCAATGACACAAATGTACTTATTGGATGCACAAGATTGGTTAAAAACCCTAATTGGACGAGAATAAGCCTAGGGAGGACGAAAATGACCTAAATGTTCAACCAATGACACAAAATCACTTATTGGATGCACAAGATTGGTTAAAAACCCTAATTGGACGAGAATAAGACTTGGGATGACGAAAATGACCTAAATGTTCAACCAATGACACAAAATCACTTATTGGATGCACAAGATTGGTTAAAAACCCTAATTGGACGAGAATAAGCCTTGGGAGGACGAAAATGACCTAAATGTTCAACCAATGACACAAAATCACTTATTGGATGCACAAGATTGGTTAAAAACCCTAATTGGACGAGAATAAGCCTAGGGAGGAAGAAAATGTCCTAAAAGTTCAACCAATGACACAAAATCACTTATTGGATGCACAAGATTGGTTAAAAACCCTAATTGGATGAGAATAAGCCTTGGGAGGACGAAAATGACCTAAATGTTCAACCAATGACACAAAATCACTTATTGGATGCACAAGATTGGTTAAAAACCCTAATTGGACGAGAATGAGCCTAGGGAGGACGAAAATGACATAAATGTTCAACCAATGACACAAAATCACTTATTTGATTCACAAGATTGGTTAAACACCCTAATTGGACGAGAATAAGCCTTGGGACGACGAAAATGACCTAAATGTTCAACCAATGACACAAATGTACTTATTTGATGCACAAGATTGGTTAAAAACCCTAATCGGACGAGAATAAGCCTAGGGAGGACGAAAATGACATAAATGTTCAACCAATGACAGAAAATCACTTATTGGATGCACAAGATTGGTTAAAAACCCTAATTGGACGAGAATAAGCCTTGGGAGGACGAAAATGACCTAAATGTTCAACCAATGACACAAAATCACTTATTGGATGCACAAGATTGGTTAAAAACCCTAATTGGACGAGAATAAGCCTAGGGAGGACGAAAATGACCTAAATGTTCAACCAATGACACAAAATCACTTATTGGATGCACAAGATTGGTTAAAAACCCTAATTGGACGAGAATAAGTCTTGGGAGGATGAAAATGACCTAAATGTTCAACCAATGACACAAATGTAGTTATTGGATGCACAAGATTGGTTAAAAACCATAATTGGACGACAATAAGCCTAGGGTGGACGAAAATGACCTAAATGTTCAACCAATGACACAAATGTACTTATTGGATGCACAAGATTGGTTAAAAACCCTAATTGGACGAGAATAAGCCATGGGAGGACGAAAATAACCTAAATGTTCAACCAATGACACAAATGTACTTATTGGATGCACTAGATTGGTTAAAAACCCTAATTGGACGAGAATAAGCCTTGGGAGGACGAAAATGACCTAAATGTTCAACCAATGACACAAATGTAGTTATTGGATGCACAAGATTGGTTAAAAACCCTAATTGGACGAGAATAAGCCTTGGGAGGACGAAAATGACCTACATGTTCAACAAATGACACAAAATCACTTATTGGATGCACAAGATTGGTTAAAAACCCTAATTGGACGAGAATAAGCCTAGGGAGGACGAAAATGACCTAAATGTTCAACCAATGACACAAAATCACTTATTGGATGCACAAGATTGGTTAAAAACCCTAATTGGACGAGAATAAGCCTAGGGAGGACGAAAATGACCTAAATGTTCAACTTATGACACAAATGTACTTATTGGATGCACAAGATTGGTTAAAAACCCTAATTGGACGAGAATAAGCCTAAGGAGGACGAAAATGACCTAAATGTTCAACCAATGACACAAATGTACTTATTGGATGCACAAGATTGGTTAAAAACCCTAATTGGACGAGAATAAGCCTAGGGAGGACGAAAATGACCTAAATTTTCAACCAATGACACAAATGTACTTATTAGATGCACAAGATTGGTTAAAAACCCTAATTGGACGAGAATAAGCCTTGGGAGGACGAAAATGACCTAAATGTCCAACCAATGACACAAAATCACTTATTGGATGCACAAGATTGGTTAAAAACCCTAATTGGACGAGAATAAGCCTAAGGAGGACGAAAATGACCTAAATGTTCAACCAATGACACAAATGTACTTATTGGATGCACAAGATTGGTTAAAAACCCTAATTGGACGAGAATAAGCCTTGGGAGGACGAAAATGACCTAAATGTTCAACCAATGACACAAAATCACTTATTGGATGCACAAGATTGGTTAAAAACCCTAATTGGACGAGAATAAGCCTTGGGAGGACGAAAATGACCTAAATGTTCAACCAATGACACAAATGTACTTATTGGATGCACAAGATTTGTTAAAAACCCTAATTGGACTAGAATAAGCCTTGGGAGGACGAAAATGACCTAATTGTTCAACCAATGACACAAATGTACTTATTGGATGCACAAGATTGGTTAAAAACCCTAATTGGACGAGAATAAGCCTTGGGAGGACGAAAATGACCTAAATGTTCAACCAATGACACAAAATCACTTATTGGATGCACAAGATTGGTTAAAAACCCTAATTGGACGAGAATAAGCCTTGGGAGGACGAAAATGACCTAAATGTTCAACCAATGACACAAATGTACTTATTGGATGCACAAGATTGGTTAAAAACCATAATTGGACGAGAAAATGCCTTGGGAGGACGAAAATGACCTAAATGTTCAACCAATGACACAAATGTACTTATTGGATGCACAAGATTGGTTAAAAACCCTAATTGGACGAGAATAAGCCTTGGGAGGACGAAAATGACCTAAATGTTCAACCAATGACACAAAATCACTTATTGGATGCACAAGATTGGTTAAAAACCCTTATTGGAGGAGAATAAGCATTGGGAGGTCGAAAATCACCTAAATGTTCAACCAATGACACAAATGTACTTATTGGATGCACAAGATTGGTTAAAAGCCCTAATTGGACGAGAATAAGACTACGGAGGACGAAAATGACCAAAATGTTCAACCAATGACACAAAATCACTTATTGGATGCACAAGATTGGTTAAAAACCCTAATTGGATGAGAATAAGCCTTGGGAGGTCAAAAATGACCTTAATGTTCAACCAATGACACAAATGTACTTATTGGATGCACAAGATTTGTTAAAAACCCTAATTGGACGAGAATAAGACTTGGGAGAACAAAAATGAACTAAATTTTCAACCAATGGCACAAAATCACTTATTGGATGCACAAGATTTGTTAAAAACCCAAATTGGACGAGAATAAGACTTGGGAGGACGATAATGACCTAAATGTTCAACCAATGACACAAAATCACTTATTGGATGCACAAGATTGGTTAAAAACCTGAATTGGACGAGAATAAGCCTTGGGAGGACGAAAATGACCTAAATGTTCAACCAATGACACAAATGTACTTATTGGATGCACAAGATTTGTTAAAAACCCTAATTGGACGAGAATAAGACTTCGGAGGACGAAAATGACCTAAATGTTCAACCAATGACACAAAATCACTTATTGGATGCACAAGATTGGTTAAAAACCCTAATTGGATGAGAATAAGCCTTGGGAGGTCAAAAATGACCTTAATGTTCAACCAATGACACAAATGTACTTATTGGATGCACAAGATTTGTTAAAAACCCTAATTGGACGAGAATAAGCCTAGGGAGGACGAAAATGACCTAAATGTTCAACCAATGACACAAAATCACTTATTGGATGCACAAGATTGGTTAAAAACCCTTATTGGAGGAGAATAAGCCTTGGGAGGTCGAAAATGACCTAAATGTTCAACCAATGACACAAATGTACTTATTGGATGCACAAGATTGGTTAAAAACCCTAATTGGAAGAGAATAAGCCTTGGGAGGACGAAAATGACCTAAATGTTCAACCAATGACACAAAATCACTTATTGGATGCACAAGATTGGTTAAAAACCCTAATTGGCCGAGAATAAGCCTTGGGATGACGAAAATGACCTAAATGTTCAACCAATGACACAAATGTACTTATTGGATGCACAAGATTGGTTAAAAACCCTAATTGGACGAGAATAAGCCTTGGGAGGTCGAAAATGACCTAAATGTTCAACCAATGACACAAATGTACTTATTGGATGCACAAGATTGGTTAAAAACCCTAATTGGACAAGAATAAGACTAGGGAAGACGAAAATGACCTAAATGTTCAACCAATGACTCAAAATCACTTATTGGATGCACAAGATTGGTTAAAAACCCTTATTGGAGGAGAATAAGCCTTGGGAGGTCGAAAATGACCTAAATGTTCAACCAATGACACAAATGTCTTTATTGGATGCACAAGATTGGTTAAAAGCACTAATTGGACGAGAATGAGACTACGGAGGACGAAAATGACCAACATGTTCAACCAATGACACAAAATCACTTATTGGATGCACAAGATTGGTTAAAAACCCTAATTGGATGATAATAAGCCTTGGGAGGTCAAAAATGACCTTAATGTTCAACCAATGACACAAATGAACTTATTGGATGCACAAGATTGGTTAAAAACCCTAATTGGACGAGAATAAGCTTTGGGAGGTCGAAAATGACCTAAATGTTCAACGAATGACACAAATGTACTTATTGGATGCACAACATTTTTTAAAAACCCTAATTGGACGAGAATAAGCCTTGGGAGGACGAAAATGACCTAAATGTTCAACCAATGACACAAATGTACTTATTGGATGCACAAGATTGGTTAAAAACCCTTATTGGACAAGAATAAGACTAGGGAGGACGAAAATGACCTAAATGTTCAACCAATGACACAAATGTACTTATTGGATGCACAAGATTGGTTAAAAACTCTAATTGGAGGAGAATAAGTCTAGGGAGGATGAAAATGACCTAAATGTACAACCAATGACTCAAAATCACTTATTGGATGCACAAGATTGGTTAAAAACCCTTATTGGAGGAGAATAAGCCTTGGGAGGTCGAAAATGACCTAAATGTTCAACCAATGACACAAAATCACTTATTGGATGCACAAGATTTGTTAAAAACCCTAATTGGACGAGAATAAGACTTGGGAGGACGAAAATGACCTAAATGTTCAACCAATGACACAAAATCACTTATTGGATGCACAAGATTGGTTAATAACCCGAATTGGACGAGAATATGCCTTGGGAGGACGAAAATGACCTAAATGTTCAACCAATGACACAAATGTACTTATTGGATGCACAAGATTTGTTAAAAACCCTAATTGGACGAGAATAAGACTTCGGAGGACGAAAATGATCTAAATGTTCAACCAATGACACAAAATCACTTATTGGATGCACAAGATTGGTTAAAAACCCTAATTGGACGAGAATAAGCCTTGGGAGGTCGAAAATGACCTAAATGTTCAACCAATGACACAAATGTACTTATTGGATGCACAAGATTGGTTAAAAACCCTAATTGGACAAGAATAAGACTAGGGAAGACGAAAATGACCTAAATGTTCAACCAATGACACAAATGTACTTATTGGATGCACAAGATTGGTTAAAAACCCTAATTGGACGAGAATAAGCCTAGGGAGGACGAAAATGACCTAAATGTTCAACCAATGACACAAAATCACTTATTGGATGCACAAGATTGGTTAAAAACCCTAATTGGACGAGAATAAGCCTTGGGAGGACGAAAATGACCTAAATATTAAACCAACGACACAAATGTACTTATTGGATGCACAAGATTGGTTAAAAACCCTAATTGGACGAGAATAAGCCTAGGGAGGACGAAAATGACCTAAATGTTCAACCAATGACACAAAATCACTTATTGGATGCACAAGATTGGTTAAAAACCCTAATTGGACGAGAATAAGCATTGGGGGGACGAAAATGACCTAAATGTTCAACCAAAGACACAAATGTACTTATTGGATGCACAAGATTGGTTAAAAACCCTAATTGGACGAGAATAAGCCTAGGGAGGACAAAAATGACCTAAATGTTCAACCAACGACACAAAATCACTTATTGGATGCACAAGATTGGTTAAAAACCCTAATTGGACGAGAATAAGCCTTGGGAGGACGAAAATGACCTAAATGTTCAACCAATGACACAAATGTACTTATTGGATGCACAAGATTGGTTAAAAACCCTAATTGGACGAGAATAGGCCTTGGGAGGACGAAAATGACCTAAATGTTCAACCAATGACACAAATGTACTTATTCGATGCACAAGATTGGTTAAAAACCCTAATTGGACGAGAATAAGCCTTGGGAGGACGAAAATGACCTAAATGTTCAACCAATGACACAAATGTACTTATTGGATGCACAAGATTGGTTAAAAACCCTAATTGGGCGAGAATAAGCCATCGGAGGACGAAAATGACCTAAATGTTCAACCAATGACACAAATGTACTTATTGGATGCACAAGATTGGTTAAAAACCCTAATTGGACGAGAATAAGCCTTGGGAGGACGAAAATGACCTAAATGTTCAACCAATGACACAAATGTACTTATTGGATGCACAAGATTGGTTAAAAACCCTAATTGGACGAGTATAAGCCTTTGGAGGATGAAAATGACCTAAATGTTCAACCAATGACACAAAATCACTTATTGGATGCACAAGATTGTTTAAAAACCCTAATTGGCTACAATAAGCCTTGGGAGGACGAAAATGTTCTAAATGTTCAACCAATGACACAAAATCACTTCTTGGATGCACAATATTGGTTAAAAATCCTATTTGGTCGAGAATAAGTCTTGGGAGGATGAAAATGACCTAAATATTCAACCAATGACACAAAATCACTTATTGGATGCACAAGATTGGTTAAAAACCCTAATTGGACGAGAATAAGCCTTGGGAGGACGAAAATGACCTAAATGTTCAACCAATGACACAAATGTACTTATTGGATGCACAAGATTGGTTAAAAACCCTAATTGGACGAGAATAAGCCTTGGGAGGACGAAAATGACCTAAATGTTCAACCAATGACACAAGTGCACTTATTGGATGCACAAGATTGGTTAAAAACCCTAATTGGACGAGAATAAGCCTTGGGAGGACGAAAATGACCTAAATGTTCAACCAATGACACAAAATCACTTATTGGATGCACAAGATTGGTTAAAAACCCTAATTGGACGAGAATAAGCCTTGGGAGGACGAAAATGACCTAAATGTTCAACCAATGACACAAAATCACTTATTGTTTACACAAGATTGGTTAAAAACCCTAATTGGACGAGAATAAGTCTTGGCAGGACGAAATTGACCTAAATGTTCAACCAATGACACAAATGTACTTATTGGATGCACAAGATTTGTTAAAAACCCTAATTGGACGAGAATAAGCCTAGGGAGGACGAAAATGACCTAAATGTTCAACCAATGACACAAAATCACTTATTGGATGCACAAGATTGGTTAAAAACCCTAATTGGACGAGAATAAGTGTTGGGAGGACGAAAATGACCTAAATGTTCAACCAATGACACAAAATCACTTATTGGATGCACAAGATTGGTTAAAAACCCTAATTGGACGAGAATAAGCCTTGGGAGGACGAAAATGACCTAAATGTTCAACCAATGACACAAATGTACTTATTGGATGCACAAGATTGGTTAAAACCCTAATTGGACGAGAATAAGCATTTGGAAGACGAAAATGACCTAAATGTTCAACCAATGACACAAAATCACTTATTGGATGCACAAGATTGGTTAAAAACCCTAATTGGACGAGAATAAGCCTTGGGAGGACGAAAATGACCTAAATGTTCAACCAATGACACAAATGTACTTTTTGGATGCACAAGATTGGTTAAAAACCCTAATTGGACGAGTATAAGCCTTGGGAGGACGAAAATGACCTAAATGTTCAACCAATGACACAAAATCACTTATTGGATGCACAAGATTGGTTAAAAACCCTAATTGGACGAGAATAAGCCTTGGGAGGACGAAAATGACCTAAATGTTCAACCAATGACACAAATGTACTTATTGGATGCACAAGGTTGGTTAAAAACCCTAATTGAACGAGAATAAGGCTAGGGAGGACGAAAATGACCTAAATGTTCAACCAATGACACAAATGTACTTATTGGATGCACAAGATTGGTTAAAAACCCTAATTGGACGAGAATAAGCCTTGGGAGGACGAAAATGACCTAAATGTTCAACCAATGACACAAATGTACTTATTGGATGCACAAGATTAGTTAAAAACCCTAATTGTACGAAAATAAGCCTTGGGAGGACGCAAATGACCTAAATGTTCAACCAATGACACAAAATCACTTATTGGATGCACAAGATTGGTTAAAAATCCTAATCTGATGAGAATAAGCCTTGGGAGGACGAAAATGACCTAAATGTTCAACCAATGACACAAATGTACTTATTGGATGCACAAGATTGGTTAAAAACCCTAATTGGACGAGAATAAGCCTTGGGAGGTCGAAAATGACCTAAATGTTCAACCAATGACACAAATGTACTTATTGGATGCACAAGATTGGTTAAAAACCCTAATTGGACGAGAATAAGCCTTGGGAGGACGAAAATGACCTAAATGTTCAACCAATGACACAAATTCGCTTATTGGATGCACAAGATTGGTTAAAACCCCTAATTGGAGGAGAATAAGCCTTGGGAGGACGAAAATGACCTAAATGTTCAACCAATGACACAAATGTACTTATTGGATGCACAAGATTGGTTAAAAACCCTAATTGGACGAGAATAAGCCTTGGGAGGACGAAAATGACCTAAATGTTCAACCAATGACACAAAATCACTTATTGGATGCACAAGATTTGTTAAAAACCCGAATTGGACGAGAATAAGCCTTGGGAGGACGAAAATGACCTAAATGTTCAACCAATGACACAAAATCACTTATTGGATGCACAAGATTGGTTAAAAACCCTAATTGGACGAGAATAAGCCTTGGGAGGACGAAAATGACCTAAATGTTCAACCAGTGACACAAAATCACTTATTGGATGCACAAGATTGGTTAAAAACCCTAATTGGACGAGAATAAGCCTAGGGAGGTCGAAAATGACCTAAATGTTCAACCAATGACACAAATATACTTATTGGATGCACAAGATTGGTTAAAAACCCTAATTGGACGAGAGTAAGCCTAGGGGGGACGTAAATGACCTAAATATTCAACCAATGACACAAATTCACTTATTGGATGCACAAGATTGGTTAAAAACCCGAATTGGACGAGAATAAGCCTTGGGAGGACGAAAATGACCTAAATGTTCAACCAATGACACAAAATCACTTATTGGATGCACAAGATTGGTTAAAAACCCTAATTGGACGAGAATAAGCCTTGGGATGACGAAAATGACCTAAATGTTCAACCAATGACACAAATGTACTTATTGGATTCACAAGATTGGTTAAAAACCCTAATTGGACGAGAATAAGCCTAGGGAGGACGAAAATGGCCTAAATGTTCAACCAATGACACAAATGTACTTATTGGATGCACAAGATTGGTTAAAAACCCTAATTGGACGAGAATAAGCCTTGGGAGGTCGAAAATGACCTAAATGTTCAACCAATGACACAAATGTACTTATTGGATGCACAAGATTGGTTAAAAACCCTAATTGGAAGAGAATAAGCCTTGGGAGGACGAAAATGACCTAAATGTTCAACCAATGACACAAAATCACTTATTGGATGCACAAGATTGGTTAAAAACCCTAATTGGCCGAGAATAAGCCTTGGGATGACGAAAATGACCTAAATGTTCAACCAATGACACAAATGTACTTATTGGATGCACAAGATTGGTTAAAAACCCTAATTGGACGAGAATAAGCCTTGGGAGGTCGAAAATGACCTAAATGTTCAACCAATGACACAAATGTACTTATTGGATGCACAAGATTGGTTAAAAACCCTAATTGGACAAGAATAAGACTAGGGAAGACGAAAATGACCTAAATGTTCAACCAATGACACAAATGTACTTATTTGATGCACAAGATTGGTTAAAAACCCTAATTGGAGGAGAATAAGCCTAGGGAGGACGAAAATGACCTAAATGTTCAACCAATGACTCAAAATCACTTATTGGATGCAAAAGATTGGTTAAAAACCCTTATTGGAGGAGAATAAGCCTTGGGAGGTCGAAAATGACCTAAATGTTCAACCAATGACACAAATGTCTTTATTGGATGCACAAGATTGGTTAAAAGCCCTAATTGGACGAGAATAAGACTACGGAGGACGAAAATGACCAACATGTTCAACCAATGACACAAAATCACTTATTGGATGCAAAAGATTGGTTAAAAACCCTAATTGGATGAGAATAAGCCTTGGGAGGTCAAAAATGACCTTAATGTTCAACCAATGACACAAATGTACTTATTGGATGCACAAGATTTGTTAAAAACCCTAATTGGACGAGAATAAGACTTGGGAGGACAAAAATGACCTAAATTTTCAACCAATGGCACAAAATCACTTATTGGATGCACAAGATTTGTTCAAAACCCTAATTGGACGAGAATAAGACTTGGGAGGACGAAAATGACGTAAATGTTCAACCAATGACACAAAATCACTTATTGGATGCACAAGATTTGTTGAAAACCCTAATTGAACGAGAATAAGACTTCGGAGCACGAAAATGACCTAAATGTTCAACCAATGACACAAAATCACTTATTGGATGCACAAGATTGGTTAAAAACCCTAATTGGACGAGAATAAGCCTTGGGAGGACGAAAATGACCTAAATGTTCAACCAATGACAAAAATGTACTTATTGGATGCACAAGGTTGGTTAAAAACCCTAATTGGAGGAGAATAAGCCTAGGGAGGACGAAAATGACCTAAATGTTCAACCAATGACTCAAAATCACTTATTGGATGCAGAAGATTGGTTAAAAACCCTAATTGGACGAGAATAAGCTTTGGGAGGTCGAAAATGACCTAAATGTTCAACCAATGACACAAATGTACTTATTGGATGCACAAGATTGGTTAAAAACCCTAATTGGAGGAGAATAAGCCTAGGGAGGACAAAAATGACCTAAATGTTCAACGAATGGCACAAAATCACTTATTGGATGCACAAGATTGGTTAAAAACCCTAATTCGACGAGAATAAGCCTAGGGAGGTCGAAAATGACCTAAATGTTCAACCAATGACACAAATGTACATATTTGATGCACAAGATTGGTTAAAAGCCCTAATTGGAGTAGAATAAGACTTGGGAGGACGAAAATGACCTAAATGTTCAACCAATGACACAAATGTACTTATTGGATGCACAAGATTTGTTAAAAACCCTAATTGGACGAGAATAAGACTTAGGAGGACGAAAATGACCTAAATGTTCAACCAATGACACAAAATCAATTATTGGATGCACAAGATTGGTTAAAAACCCTAATTGGACGAGAATAAGCCATGGGAGGACGAAAATGACCTAAATGTTCAACCAATGACACAAATGTACTTATTGGATGCACAAGATTTGTTAAAAACCCTAATTGGAGGAGAATAAGACTTAGGAGGACGAAAATGACCTAAATGTTCAACGAATGACACAAATGTACTTATTGGATGCACAAGATTTTTTAAAAACCCTAATTGGACGAGAATAAGCCTTGGGAGGACGAAAATGACCTAAATGTTCAACGAATGACACAAATGTACTTATTGGATGCACAAGATTTTTTAAAAACCCTAATTGGACGAGAATAAGCCTAAGGAGGACGAAAATGGCCTAAATGTTCAACCAATGACACAAATGTACTTATTGGATGCACAAGATTGGTTAAAAACCCTAATTGGACGAGAATAAGCCTTGGGAGGTCAAAAATGACCTAAATGTTCAACCAATGACACAAATGTACTTATTGGATGCACAAGATTGGTTAAAAACCCTTATTGGACAAGAATAAGACTAGGGAGGACGAAAATGACCTAAATGTTCAACCAATGACACAAATGTACTTATTGGATGCACAAGATTGGTTAAAAACCCTAATTGGAGGAGAATAAGCCTAGGGAGGATGAAAATGACCTAAATGTTCAACCAATGACTCAAAATCACTTATTGGATGCACAAGATTGGTTAAAAACCCTTATTGGAGGAGAATAAGCCTTGGGAGGTCGAAAATGACCTAAATGTTCAACCAATGACACAAATGTACTTATTGGATGCACAAGATTGGTTAAAAACCCTAATTGGACAAGAATAAGACTAGGGAAGACGAAAATGACCTAAATGTTCAACCAATGACACAAATGTACTTATTGGATGCACAAGATTGGTTAAAAACCCTAATTGGAAGAGAATAAGCCTTGGGAGGACGAAAATGACCTAAATGTTCAACCAATGACACAAAAGCACTTATTGGATGCACAAGATTGGTTAAAAACCCTAATTGGACGAGAATAAGCCTAAGGAGGACGAAAATGACCTAAATGTTCAACCAATGACACAAATGTACTTATTGGATGCACAAGATTGGTTAAAAACCCTAATTGGACTAGAAAAAGCCTTAAGAGGACGAAAATGACCTAAATGTTCAACCAATGACACAAATGTACTTATTGGATGCACAAGATTGGTTAAAAACCCTAATTGGACGAGAATAAGCCTTGGGAGGACGAAAATGACCTAAATGTTCAACCAATGACACAAAATCACTTATTGGATGCACAAGATTGGTTAAAAACCCTAATTGGACGAGAATAAGCCTTGGGAGGACGAAAATGACCTAAATGTTCAACCAATGACACCAAATCACTTATTGGATGCACAAGATTGGTTAAAAACCCTAATTGGACGAGAATAAGCCATGGCAAGACGAAAATGACCTAAATGTTCAACCAATGACACAAAATCACTTATTGGATGCACAAGATTGGTTAAAAACCCTAATTGGACGAGAATAAGCCTAGGGAGGACGAAAATGACCTAAATGTTCAACCAATGACACAAAATCACTTATTGGATGCACAAGATTGGTTAAAAACCCTAATTGGACGAGAATAAGCTTTTGGAGGTCATAAATGACCTAAATGTTCAACTAATGACACAAATGTACTTATTGGATGCACAAGATTGTTAAAAAACCCTAATTGGACGAGAATAAGTATTGGGAGGACGAAATTGACCTAAATGTTCAACCAATGACACAAAATCACTTATTGGATGCACAAGATTGGTTAAAAACCCTAATTGGACGAGAATAAGCCTTGGGAGGACGAAAATGACCTAAATGTTCAACCAATGACACAAATGTACTTATTGGATGCACAAGATTGGTTAAAAACCCTAATTGGACGAGAATAAGCCTTGGGAGGACGAAAATGACCTAAATGTTCAACCAATGACACAAAATCACTTATTGGATGCACAAGATTGGTTAAAAACCCTAATTGGACGAGAATAAGCCTTGGGAGGATGAAAATGACCTAAATGTTCAACCAATGAAACAAAATCACTTATTGGAAGCACAAGATTGGTTAAAAACCCTAATTGGACGAGAATAAGCCTTGGGAGGACGAAAATGACCTAAATGTTCAACCAATGACACAAATGTACTTATTGGATGCACAAGATTGGTTAAAAACCCTAATTGGACGAGAATAAGCCTTGGGAGGATCAAAATGACCTAAATGTTCAACCAATGACACAAAATCACTTATTGGATGCACAAGATTGGTTAAAAACCCTAATTGGACGAGAATAAGCCTAGGGAGGACGAAAATGACCTAAATGTTCAACCAATGACACAAATGTACTTATTGGATGCACAAGATTGGTTAAAAACCCTAATTGGACGAGAATAAGCCTTGGGAGGACGAAAATGACCTAAATGTTTAACCAATGACACAAATTTACTTATTGGATGCACAAGATTGGTTAAAAACCCTAATTGGACGAGAATAAGCCTTGGGAGGACGAAAATGACCTAAATGTTCAACCAATGACACAAAATCACTTATTGGATGCACAAGATTGGTTAAAAACCCTAATTGGACGAGAATAAGCCTTGGGAGGACGAAAATGACCTAAATGTTCAACCAATGACACAAAATCACTTATTGGATGCACAAGATTGGTTAAAAACCCTAATTGGACGAGAATAAGCCTTGGGAGGACGAAAATGACCTAAATGTTCAACCAATGACACAAATGTACTTATTGGATGCAAAAGATTGGTTAAAAACCCTAATTGGACGAGAATAAGCCTTGGGAGGACGAAAATGACTTAAATGATTAACCCATGACACAAATGTACTTATTGGATGCACAAGATTGGTTCAAAACCCTAATTGGACGAGAATAAGCCTTGGGAGGACAAAAATGACATAAATGTTCAACCAATGACACAAAATCATTTATTGGATGCACAAGATTGGTTAAAAACCCTAATTGGACGAGAATAAGCCTTGGGAGGACGAAAATGACCTAAATGTTCAACCAATGACACAAAATCACTTATTGGATGCACAAGATTGGTTAAAAACCCTAATTGGACGAGAATAAGCCTTGGGAGGACGAAAATGACCTAAATGTTCAACCAATAACACAAAATCACTTATTGGATGCAAGTGATTGGTTAAAAACCCTAATTAGACGAGAATAAGCCTTGGGAGCACGAAAATGACCTAAATGTTCAACCAATGATACAAAATCACTTATTGGATGCACAAGATTGGTTAAAAACCCTAATTGGACGAGAATAAGCCTTGGGAGGACGAAAATGACCTAAATGTTCAACCAATGACACAAATGCACTTATTGGATGCACAAGATTGGTTAAAAACCCTAATTGGACGAGAATAAGTCTTGGGAGGACGAAAATGACCTAAATGTTCAACCAATGACACAAAATCACTTGTTGGATGCACAAGATTGGTAACTAACCCTAATTGGACGAGAATAAGCCTTGGGTGGTCGAAAATGACCTAAATGTTCAACCAATGACACAAATGTACTTATTGGATGCACAAGATTGGTTAAAAACCCTAATTGGACGAGAATAAGCCTTGGGAGGACGAAAATGACCTAAATGTTCAACCAATGACACAAAATCACTTATTGGATGCACAAGATTGGTTAAAAACCCTAATTGGACGAGAATAAGCCTAGGGAGGACGAAAATGACCTAAATGTTCAACCAATGACACAAATGTACTTATTGGATGCACAAGATTGGTTAAAAACCCGAATTGGAAGAGAATAAGCCTTGGGAGGACGAAAATGACCTAAATGTTCAACCAATGACACAAAATCACTTATTGGATGCACAAGATTGGTTAAAAACCATAATTGGACGAGAATAAGCCTTGGGATGACGAAAATGACCTAAATGTTCAACCAATGAAACAATTGTACTTATTGGATGCACAAGATTGGTTAAAAACCCTAATTGGACGAGAATAAGCCTTGGGAGGACGAAAATGACCTAAATGTTCAACCAATGACACAAAATCACTTATTGGATGCACAAGATTGGTTAAAAACCCTAATATATCGAGATTAAGCTTTGGGAGGACGAAAATGACCTAAATGTTCAACCAATGACACAAAATCACTTATTGGATGCACAAGATTGGTTAAAAACCCTAATTGGAGGAGAATAAGCCTAGGGAGGACGAAAATGACCTAAATGTTCAACCAATGACACAAAATCACTTATTGGATGCACAAGATTGGTTAAAAACCCTAATTGGACGAGAATAAGCCTAGGGAGGTCGAAAATGACCTAAATGTTCAACCAATGACACAAATGTACATATTTGATGCACAAGATTGGTTAAAAGCCCTAATTGGAGGAGAATAAGCCTAGGGAGGACGAAAATGACCTAAATGTTCAACCAATGACTCAAAATCACTTATTGGATGCACAAGATTGGTTAAAAACCCTTATTGGAGGAGAATAAGCCTTGGGAGGTCGAAAATGACCTAAATGTTCAACCAATGACACAAATGTACTTATTGGATGCACAAGATTGGTTAAAAGCCCTAATTGGACGAGAATAAGACTACGGAGGACGAAAATGACCTAAATGTTCAACCAATGACACAAAATCACTTATTGGATGCACAAGATTGGTTAAAAACCCTAATTGGATGAGAATAAGCCTTGGGAGGTCAAAAATGACCTTAATGTTCAACCAATGACACAAATGTACTTATTGGATGCACAAGATTTGTTAAAAACCCTAATTGGAGGAGAATAAGCCTAGGGAGGACGAAAATGACCTAAATGTTCAACCAATGACTCAAAATCACTTATTGGATGCACAAGATTGGTTAAAAACCCTTATTGGAGGAGAATAAGCCTTGGGAGGTCGAAAATGACCTAAATGTTCAACCAATGACACAAATGTCTTTATTGGATGCACAAGATTTGTTAAAAGCCCTAATTGGACGAGAATAAGACTACGGAGGACGAAAATGACCAACATGTTCAACTAATGACACAAAATCACTTATTGGATGCACAAGATTGGTTAAAAACCCTAATTGGATGAGAATAAGCCTTGGGAGGTCAAAAATGACCTTAATGTTCAACCAATGACACAAATGTACTTATTGGATGCACAAGATTTGTTAAAAACCCTAATTGGACGAGAATAAGCCTAGGGAGGACGAAAATGACCTAAATGTTCAACCAATGACACAAAATCACTTATTGGATGCACAAGATTGGTTAAAAACCCTTATTGGAGGAGAATAAGCCTTGGGAGGTCGAAAATGACCTAAATGTTCAACCAATGACACAAATGTACTTATTGGATGCACAAGATTGGTTAAAAACCCTAATTGGAAGAGAATAAGCCTTGGGAGGACGAAAATGACCTAAATGTTCAACCAATGACACAAAATCACTTATTGGATGCACAAGATTGGTTAAAAACCCTAATTGGACGAGAATAAGCCTTGGGATGATGAAAATGACCTAAATGTTCAACCAATGACACAAATGTACTTATTGGATGCACAAGATTGGTTAAAAACCCTAATTGGACGAGAATAAGCCTTGGGAGGACGAAAATGACCTAAATGTTCAACCAATGACACAAATGTAGTTATTGGATGCACAAGATGGGTGAAAAACCCTAATTGGACGAGAATAAGCCTAGGGAGGACGAAAATGACCAAAATGTTCAATCAATGACTCAAAATCACTTATTGGATGCACAAGATTGGTTAAAAACCCTAATTGGACGAGAATAAGCCTTGGTAGGACGAAAATGACCTAAATGTTCAACCAATGACACAAAATCACTTATTGGATGCACAAGATTGGTTAAAAACCCTAATTGGACGAGAATAAGCCTAGGGAGGACGAAAATGACCTAAATGTTCAACCAATGACACAAATGTACTTATTGGATGCACAAGATACGTTAAAATCCCTAATTGGACGAGAATAAGCCTTGGGAGGACGAAAATGACCTAAATGTTCAACCAATGACACAAAATCACTTATTGGATGCACAAGATTGGTTAAAAACCCTAATTGGACGAGAATAAGCCTTGGGAGGACGAAAATGACCTAAATGTTCAACCAATGACACAAATGTACTTATTGGATGCACAAAATTGGTTAAAAACCCTAATTGGACGAGAATAAGCCTTGGGAGGACGAAAATGACCTAACTCTTCAAACAATGACACAAATGTACTTATTGGATGCAAAAGATTGGTTAAAAACCCAAATTGGACGAGAATAAGCTTTGGGAGGACGAAAATGACCTAAATGTTTAACCAATGACACAAATGTACTTATTGGACGCACAAGATTGGTTAAAAACCCTAATTGGCCGAGAATAAGCCTTGGGAGGATGAAAATTACCTAAATGTTCAACCAATGACACAAATGTACATATTGGATGCACAAGATTGTTTAAAAACCCTACTTGGACGAGAATAAGCCTTGGGAGGACGAAAATGACCTAAATGTTCAACCAATGACACAAATGTACTTATTGGATGCACAAGATTGGTTAAAAACCCTAATTGGACGAGAATAAGCCTTGGGAGGACGAAAATGACCTAAATGTTCAACCAATGACACAAACGTACTTATTGGATGCACAAGATTGGTTAAAAACCCTAATTGAACGAGAATAAGCCTTGGGAGGATGAAAATGACCTAAATGTTTAATCAATGACACAAATGTACTTATTGGATGCACAAGATTGGTTAAAAACCCTAATTGGACGAGAATAGGCCTTGGGAGGACGAAAACGACCTAAATGTTCAACCAATGACAAAAAATCACTTATTGGATGCACAAGATTGGTAAAAAAACCCTAATTGGACGAGAATAAGCCTTGGGAGGACGAAAATGACCTAAATGTTCAACCAATGACACAAATGTACTTATTGGATGCACAAGATTGGTTAAAAACCCTAATTGGACGAGAATAAGCCTTGGGAGGACGAAAATGACCTAAATGTTCAACCAATGACACAAACGTAGTTATTGGATGCACAAGATTGGTTAAAATCCCTAATTGGACGGGAATAAGCCTTGGGAGGACGAAAATGACCTAAATGTTCAACCAATGACACAAATGTACTTATTGGATGCACAAGATTGGTTAAAAACCCTAATTGGACGAGAATAAGCCTTGGGAGGACGAAAATGACCTAAATGTTCAACCAATGACACAAAATCACTTATTGGATGCACAAGATTGGTTAAAAACCCTAATTGGACGAGAATAAGCCTTGGGAGGACGAAAATGACCTAAATATTCAACCAATGACACAAATGTACTTATTGGATTCACAAGATTGGTTAAAAACCCTAATTAATAGAGAATAAGCCTTGGGAGGACGAAAATGACCTAAATGTTCAACCAATGACACAAAATCACTTATTGGATGCACAAGATTGGTTAAAAACCCTAATTGGACGAGAATAAGCCTTGGGAGGACGAAAATGACCTAAATGTTCAACCAATGACACAAAATCACTTATTGTTTACACAAGATTGGTTAAAAACCCTAATTGGACGAGAATAAGTCTTGGCAGGACGAAATTGACCTAAATGTTCAACCAATGACACAAATGTACTTATTGGATGCACAAGATTTGTTAAAAACCCTAATTGGACGAGAATAAGCCTAGGGAGGACGAAAATGACCTAAATGTTCAACCAATGACACAAAATCACTTATTGGATGCACAAGATTGGTTAAAAACCCTAATTGGACGAGAATAAGCTTTGGGAGGACGAAAATGACCTAAATGTTCAACAGTGACACAAATGTACTTATTGGATGCACAAGATTGGTTAAAAACTCTAATTGGAAGAGAATAAGCCTTGGGAGGACGAAAATGACCTAAATGTTCAACCAATGACACAAAATCACGTATTGAATGCACAAGATTGGTTAAAAACCCTAATTGGACGAGAATAAGCCTAGGGAGGACGAAAATGACCTAAATGTTCAACCAATGACACAAAATCACTTATTGGATGCACAAGATTGGTTAAAAACCCTAATTGGACGAGAATAAGCCTAGGGAGGACGAAAATGACCTAAATGTTCAACCAATGACACAAAATCACTTATTGGATGCACAAGATTGGTTAAAAACCCTAATTGGACGAGAATAAGCATAAGGAGGACCAAAATGACCTAAATGTTCAACCATGACACAAAAATCACTTATTGGATGCACAAGATTGGTTAAAAACCCTAATTGGATGAGAATAAGCCTTGGGAGGACGAAAATGACCTAAATGTTCAACCAATGACACAAAATCACTTATTGGATGCACAAGATTGGTTAAAAACCCTAATTGGACGAGAATAAGCCTAGGGAGGACGAAAATGACCTAAATGTTCAACCAATGACACAAAATGACTTATTGGATGCACAAGATTGGTTAAAAACCCTAATTGGACGAATATAAGCCTAGGCAGGACGCAAATGACCTAAATGTTCAACCAATGACACAAAATCACTTATTGGATGCACAAGATTAGTTAAAAACTCTAATTGGACGAGAATAAGCCTTTGGAGGACGAAAATGACCTAAATGTTCAACCAATGACACAAATGTACTTATTGGATGCACAAGATTGGTTAAAAAACCCTAATTGGAGGAGAATAAGCCTAGGGAGGACAAAAATGACCTAAATGTTCAACCAATGGCACAAAATCGCTTATTGGATGCACAAGATTGGTTAAAAACCCTAATTGGACGAGAATAAGCCTAGGGAGGTCGAAAATGACCTAAATGTTCAACCAATGACACAAATGTACATATTTGATGCACAAGATTGGTTAAAAGCCCTAATTGGAGTAGAATAAGACTTGGGAGGACGAAAATGACCTAAATGTTCAACCAATGACACAAATGTACTTATTGGATGCACAAGATTGGTTAAAAACCCTAATTGGACGAGAATAAGACTTGGGAGGACGAAAATGACCTAAATGTTCAACCAATGACACAAATGTACTTATTGGATGCACTAGATTGGTTAAAAACCCTAATTGGACGAGCATAAGCCTAGGGAGGACGAAAATGACCTAAATGTTCAACCAATGACACAAATGTACTTATTGGATGCACAAGATTGGTTAAAAACCCTAACTGGACGAGAATAAGCCTTGGGAGGAGGAAAATGACCTAAATATTCAACCAATGACACAAATGTACTTATTGGATGCACAAGATTGGTTAAAAAACCTAATTGGACGAGAATAAGACTTGGGAGGACGAGAATGACCTAAATGTTCAACCAATGACACAAATGTACTTATTGGATGCACTAGATTGGTTAAAAACCCTAATTGGATGAGAATAAGCCTTGGGAGGACGAAAATGACCTAAATGTTCAACCAATGACACAAATGTACTTATTGGATCCACAAGATTGGTTAAAAACCCTAATTGGACGAGAATAAGCCTTGGGAGGACGAAAATGACCTAAATGTTCAACCAATGACACAAATGTACTTATTGGATGCACAAGATTGGTTAAAAACCCTAATTGGACGAGAATAAGCCTTGGGAGGATGAAAATGACCTAACTGTTCAACCAATGACACAAAATCACTTATTGGATTCACAGGATTGGTTCAAAATCCTAATTGGACGAGAATAAGCCTAGGGAGGACGAAAATGACCTTAATGTTCAACCAATGACACAAAATCACTTATTGGATGCACAAGATTGGTTAAAAACCCTAATTGGACGAGAATAAGCCTAGGGAGGACGAAAATGACCTAAATGTTCAACCAATGACACAAATGTACTTATTGGATGCACAAGATTGCTTAAAAACCCTAATTGGACGAGAATAAGTCTAGGGAGGACGAAAATGACCTAAATGTTCAACCAATGACACAAAATCACTTATTGGATGCACAAGATTGGTTAAAAACCCTAATTGAACGAGAATAAGCCTTTGGAGGACGAAAATGACCTAAATGTTCAAACAATGAAACAAAATCACTTATTGGATGCACAAGATTGGTTAAAAACCCTAATTGGACGAGAATAAGCCTTGGGAGGACGAAATGACCTAAATGTTCAAACAATGACACAAAATCACTTATTGGATGCACAAGATTGGTTAAAAACTCTAATTGGACGAGAATAAGCCTTGGGAGGATGAAAATGACCTAAATGTTCAACCAATGACACAAATGTACTTATTGGATGCACAAGATTGGTTAAAAACCCTAATTGGACGAGAATAAGCCTTGGGAGGACGAAAATGACCTAAATGTTCAACCAATGACACCAATGTACTTATTGGATGCCCAAGATTGGTTAAAAACCCTAATTGGACGAGAATAAGCCTTGGGAGAACGAAAATGACCTAAATGTTCAATCAATGACACAAAATCACTTATTGGATGCACAAGATTGGTTAAAAACCCTAATTGGACGAGAATAAGCCTTGGGAGGACGAAAATGACCTAAATGTTCAACCAATAGCACAAAATCACTTATTGGATGCACAAGATTGTTTAAAAACCCTAATTGGACGAGAATAAGCCTAGGGAGGACGAAAATGACCTAAATGTTCAACCAATGACACAAAATCACTTATTGGATGCACAAGATTGGTTAAAAACCCTAATTGGACGAGAATAAGCCTTCGGAGGACGAAAATGACCTAAATTTTCAACCAATGACGCAAATGTACTTATTGGATGCACAAGATTGGTTAAAAACCCTAATTGGACGAGAATAAGCCTAGGGAGGACGAAAATGACCTAAATGTTCAACCAATGACACAAAATCACTTATTGGATGCACAAGATTGGTTAAAAACCCTAATTGGACGAGAATAAGCCTTGGGAGGACAAAAATAACCTAAAGGTTCAACCAATGACACAAATGTACTTATTGGATGCACAAGATTGGTTAAAAACCCTAATTGGACGAGAATAAGCCTAGGGAGGACGAAAATGACCTAAATGTTCAACCAATGACACAAAATCACTTATTGGATGCACAAGATTGGTTAAAGACCCTAATTGGACGAGAATAAGCCTTGGGAGGACGAAAATGACCTAAATGTTCAACCAATGACACAAATGTACTTATTGGATCCACAAGATTGGTTAAAAACCCTAATTGGACGAGAATAAGCCTTGGGAGGACGAAAATGACCTAAATGTTCAACCAATGACACAAATGTACTTATTGGATGCACAAGATTGGTTAAAAACCCTAATTGGACGAGAATAAGCCTTGGGAGGATGAAAATAACCTTAATGTTCAACCAATGACACAAATGTACTTATTGGATGCACTAGATTGGTTAAAAACCCTAATTGGAAGAGAATAAGCCTTGGGAGGACGAAAATGACCTAAATGTTCAACCAATGACACAAAATCACTTATTGGATGCACAAGATTGGTTAAAAACCCTAATTGGACGAGAATAAGCCTTGGGAGGACGAAAATGACCTAAATGTTCAACCAATGACACAAATGTACTTATTGGATGCACAAGGTTGGTTAAAAACCCTAATTGGTGGAGAATAAGCCTAGGGAGGACGAAAATGACGTAAATGTTCAACCAATGACTCAAAATCACTTATTGGATGCAGAAGATTGGTTAAAAACCCTAATTGGACGAGAATAAGCTTTGGGAGGTCGAAAATGACCTAAATGTTCAACGAATGACAGAAATGTACTTATTGGATGCACAAGATTTTTTAAAAACCCTAATTGGACGAGAATAAGCCTTGGGAGGACGAAAATGACCTAAATGTTCAACCAATGACACAAATGTACTTATTGGATGCACAAGATTGGTTAAAAACCCTTATTGGACAAGAATAAGACTAGGGAGGACGAAAATGACCTAAATGTTCAACCAATGACACAAATGTACTTATTGGATGCACAAGATTGGTTAAAAACCCTAATTGGAGGAGAATAAGCCTAGGGAGGATGAAAATGACCTAAATGTTCAACCAATGACTCAAAATCACTTATTGGATGCACAACATTGGTTAAAAACCCTTACTGGAGGAGAATAAGCCTTGGGAGGTCGAAAATGACCTAAATGTTCAACCAATGACATAAAATAACTTATTGGATGCACAAGATTTGTTAAAAACCCTAATTGGACGAGAATAAGACTTGGGAGGACGAAAATGACCTAAATGTTCAACCAATGACACAAAATCACTTATTGGATGCACAAGATTGGTTAAAAACCCTAATTGGACGAGAATAAGCCTAAGGAGGACGAAAATGACCTAAATGTTCAACCAATGACACAAATGTACTTATTGGATGCACAAGATTGGTTAAAAACCCTAATTGGACGAGAATAAGACTTGGGAGGTCGAAAATGACCTAAATGTTCAACCAATGACACAAATGTACTTATTGGATGCACAAGATTGGTTAAAAACCCTAATTGGACAAGAATAAGACTAGGGAAGACGAAAATGACCTAAATGTTCAACCAATGACACAAATGTACTTATTGGATGCACAAGATTGGTTAAAAACCCTAATTGGACGAGAATAAGCCTAGGGAGGACGAAAATGACCTAAATGTTCAACCAATGACACAAAATCACTTATTGGATGCACAAGATTGGTTAAAAACCCTAATTGGACGAGAATAAGCCTTGGGAGGACGAAAATGACCTAAATATTAAACCAACGACACAAATGTACTTATTGGATGCACAAGATTGGTTAAAAACCCTAATTGGACGAGAATAAGCCTAGGGAGGACGAAAATGACCTAAATGTTCAACCAATGACACAAAATCACTTATTGGATGCACAAGATTGGTTAAAAACCCTAATTGGACGAGAATAAGCATTGGGGGGACGAAAATGACCTAAATGTTCAACCAAAGACACAAATGTACTTATTGGATGCACAAGATTGGTTAAAAACCCTAATTGGACGAGAATAAGCCTAGGGAGGACAAAAATGACCTAAATGTTCAACCAACGACACAAAATCACTTATTGGATGCACAAGATTGGTTAAAAACCCTAATTGGAAGAGAATAAGCCTTGGGAGGACGAAAATGACCTAAATGTTCAACCAATGACACAAAATCAGTTATTGGATGCACAAGATTGGTTAAAAACCCTAATTGGACGAGAATAAGCCTTGGGAGGACGAAAATGACCTAAATGTTCAACCAATGACACAAAATCACTTATTGGATGCACAAGATTGGTTAAAAACCCAAATTGGACAAGAATTAGCCTTGGGAGGACGAAAATGACCTAAATGTTCAACCAATGACACAAAATCACTTATTGGATGCATAAGATTGGTTAAAAACCCTAATTGGACGAGAATAAGCCTAGGGAGGACGAAAATGACCTAAATGTTCAACCAATGACACAAATGTACTTATTGGATGCACAAGATTGGTTAAAAACCCTAATTGGACGAGAATAAGCCTTGGGAGGACGAAAATGACCTAAATGTTCAACCAATGACACAAAATCACTTATTGGATGCACAAGATTGGTTAAAAACCCTAATTGGACGAGATTAAGCATAGGGAGGACGAAAATGACCTAAATGTTCAACCAATGACACAAAATCACTTATTTCATGCACAAGATTGGTTAAAAACCCTAATTGGACGAGAATAAGCCTAGGGAGGACGAAAATGACCTAAATGTTCAACCAATGACACAAATGTACTTATTGGATGCACAAGATTGGTTAAAAACCCTAATTGGACGAGAATAAGCCTAGGGAGGACGAAAATGACCTAAATGTTCAACGAATCACACAAAATAACTTATTGGATGCACAAGATTGGTTAAAAACCCTAATTGGACGAGAATAAGCCTAGGGAGGACGAAAATGACCTAAATGTTCAACCAATGACACAAAATCACTTATTTGATGCACAAGATTGGTTAATAACCCTATTGGATGAGAATAAGCCTTTGGCGGACGAAAATGATCTAAATGTTCAATCAATGACACAAGTGTACTTATTGTATGCACAAGATTGGTTAAAAACCCTAATTGGACGAGAATAAGCCTAGGGAGGACGAAAATGACCTAAATGTTCAACCAATGACACAAAATCACTTATTGGATGCACAAGATTGGTTAAAAACCCTAATTGGACGAGAATAAGCCTAGGGAGGCAGAAAATGACCTAAATGTTCAACCAATGACACAAAATCACTTATTGGATGCACAAGATTGGTTAAAAACCCTAATTGGACGAGAATAAGCCTAGGGAGGACGAAAATGACCTAAATGTTCAACCAATGACACAAATGTACTTTTGGATGCACAAGATTGGTTAAAAACCCTAATTGGACGAGAATAAGCCTAGGGAGGACGAAAATGACCTAAATGTTCAACCAATGACACAAAATCACTTATTGGATGCACAAGATTGGTTAAAAACCCTAATTGGACGAGAATAAGCCTTGGGAGGACGAAAATGACCTAAATGTTCAACCAATGACACAAAATCACTTATTGGATGCACAAGATTGGTTAAAAACCCTAATTGGACGAGAATAAGCCTAGGGAGGACGAAATTGACCTAAATGTTCAACCAATGACCCAAAATCACTTATTGGATGCACAAGATTGGTTAAAAACCCTAATTGGACCAGAATAAGCCTAGGGACGACGAAAATGACCTAAATGTTCAACCAATGACACAAAATCAATTATTGGATGAACAAGATTGGTTAAAAACCCTAATTGAACGAGAATAAGCCTTGGGAGGACGAAAATGACCTAAATGTTCAACCAATGACACAAAATCACTTATTGGATGCACAAGATTGGTTAAAAACCCTAATTGGACGAGAATAAGCCTTGGGAGGACGAAAATGACCTAAATGTTCAACCAATGACACAAAATCACTTATTGGATGCACAAGATTGGTTAAAAACCCTAATTGGACGAGAATAAGCCTAGGGAGGACGAAAATGACCTAAATGTTCAACCAATTACACAAATGTACTTATTGGATGCACAAGATTGGTTAAAAACCATAATTGGAAGAGAATAAGCCTTGGGAGGACGAAAATGACCTAAATGTTCAACCAATGACACAAAATCACTTATTGGATGCACAAGATTGGTTAAAAACCCTAATTGGACGAGAATAAGCCTTGGGAGGACGAAAATGACCTAAATGTTCAACCAATGACACAAATGTTGTTATTGGATGCACAAGATTGCTTAAAAACCCTAATTGGACGAGAATAAGCATTGGGAGGACGAAAATGACCTAAATGTTCAACCAATGACACAAATGTACTTATTGGATGCACAAGATTGGTTAAAAACCCTAATTGGACGAGAATAAGCCTTGGGAGGACGAAAATTACCTAAATGTTCAACCAATGACACAAAATCGCTTATTGGATGCACAAGATTGGTTAAAAACCCTAATTGGACGAGAATAAGCCTAGGGAGGACGAAAATGACCTAAATGTTCAACCAATGACACAAAATCCCTTATTGTATGCACAAGATTGGTTGAAATCCCTAATTGGACGAGACTAAGCCTTGGGAGGACGAAAATAACCTAAATGTTCAACCAACGACAAAAATGTACTTATTGGATGCACAAGATTGGTTAAAAACCCTAATTGGACGAGAATAAGCCTAGGGAGGATAAAAATGACCTAAATGTTCAACCAATGACACAAATGTACTTATTGGATGCACAAGATTGGTTGAAAACCCTAATTGGACGAGAATAAGCCTTGCGAGGACGAAAATGACCTAAATGTTCAACCAATGACAAAAATGTACTTATTGGATGCAGAAGATTGGTTGAAAACCCTAATTGGACAAGAATAATCCTTGGGAAGACGAAAATGACCTAAATGTTCAACCAATGGCACAAAATCACTTATTGGATGCAAAAGATTGGTTATAATCCCTAATTGGACGAGATTAAGACTTGGGAGGACGCAAATGACCTAAATAATCAACCAATGACACAAAATCACTTATTGGATGCAGAAGATTGGTTAAAAACCGTAATTGGACGAGAATAAGCCTAGGGCGGACGAAAATGACCTAAATGTTCAACCAATGACACAAATGTACTTATTGGATGCACAAGATTGGTTGAAAACCCTAATTGGACGAGAATAAGCCTTGGTAGGACGAAAATGACCTAAATGTTCAACGTATAGCACAAATGTACTTATTGGATGCAAAAGATTGGTTAAAAACCCTAATTGGACGAGAATAAGCCTACGGAGGACGAAAATGACCTAAATGTTTAACCAATGACACAAAATCGCTTATTGGATGCACAAGATTGGTTAAAACCCCTAATTGGAGGAGAATAAGCCTTGGGAGGACGAAAATGACCTAAACGTTCAACCAATGACACAAATGTACTTATTGGATGCACAAGATTGGTTAAAAACCCTAATTGGACGAGAATAAGCCTTGGGAGGACGAAAATGACCTAAATGTTCAACCAATGACACAAAATCACTTATTGGATGCACAAGATTGGTTAAAAACCCTAATTGGACGAGAATAAGCCTTGGGATGACGAAAATGACCTAAATGTTCAACCAATGACACAAATGTACTTATTGGATTCACAAGATTGGTTAAAAACCCTAATTGGACGAGAATAAGCCTAGGGAGGACGAAAATGGCCTAAATGTTCAACCAATGACACAAATGTACTTATTGGATGCACAAGATTGGTTAAAAACCCTAATTGGACGAGAATAAGCCTTGGGAGGTCGAAAATGACCTAAATGTTCAACCAATGACACAAATGTACTTATTGGATGCACAAGATTGGTTAAAAACCCTAATTGGAAGAGAATAAGCCTTGGGAGGACGAAAATGACCTAAATGTTCAACCAATGACACAAAATCACTTATTGGATGCACAAGATTGGTTAAAAACCCTAATTGGCCGAGAATAAGCCTTGGGATGACGAAAATGACCTAAATGTTCAACCAATGACACAAATGTACTTATTGGATGCACAAGATTGGTTAAAAACCCTAATTGGACGAGAATAAGCCTTGGGAGGTCGAAAATGACCTAAATGTTCAACCAATGACACAAATGTACTTATTGGATGCACAAGATTGGTTAAAAACCCTAATTGGACAAGAATAAGACTAGGGAAGACGAAAATGACCTAAATGTTCAACCAATGACACAAATGTACTTATTTGATGCACAAGATTGGTTAAAAACCCTAATTGGAGGAGAATAAGCCTAGGGAGGACGAAAATGACCTAAATGTTCAACCAATGACTCAAAATCACTTATTGGATGCACAAGATTGGTTAAAAACCCTTATTGGAGGAGAATAAGCCTTGGGAGGTCGAAAATGACCTAAATGTTCAACCAATGACACAAATGTCTTTATTGGATGCACAAGATTGGTTAAAAGCCCTAATTGGACGAGAATAAGACTACGGAGGACGAAAATGACCAACATGTTCAACCAATGACACAAAATCACTTATTGGATGCACAAGATTGGTTAAAAACCCTAATTGGATGAGAATAAGCCTTGGGAGGTCAAAAATGACCTTAATGTTCAACCAATGACACAAATGTACTTATTGGATGCACAAGATTTGTTAAAAACCCTAATTGGACGAGAATAAGACTTGGGAGGACAAAAATGACCTAAATTTTCAACCAATGGCACAAAATCACTTATTGGATGCACAAGATTTGTTCAAAACCCTAATTGGACGAGAATAAGACTTGGGAGGACGAAAATGACGTAAATGTTCAACCAATGACACAAAATCACTTATTGGATGCACAAGATTTGTTAAAAACCCTAATTGGACAAGAATAAGACTTTGGAGCACGAAAATGACCTAAATGTTCAACCAATGACACAAAATCACTTATTGGATGCACAAGATTGGTTAAAAACCCTAATTGGACGAGAATAAGCCTTGGGAGGACGAAAATGACCTAAATGTTCAACCAATGACACAAATGTACTTATTGGATGCACAAGGTTGGTTAAAAACCCTAATTGGAGGAGAATAAGCCTAGGGAGGACGAAAATGACCTAAATGTTCAACCAATGACTCAAAATCACTTATTGGATGCAGAAGATTGGTTTAAAAACCCTAATTGGACGAGAATAAGCTTTGGGAGGTCGAAAATGACCTAAATGTTCAACCAATGACACAAATGTACTTATTGGATGCACAAGATTGGTTAAAAACCCTAATTGGAGGAGAATAAGCCTAGGGAGGACAAAAATGACCTAAATGTTCAACCAATGGCACAAAATCACTTATTGGATGCACAAGATTGGTTAAAAACCCTAATTGGACGAGAATAAGCCTAGGGAGGACGAAAATGACCTAAATGTTCAACCAATGACTCAAAATCACTTATTGGATGCACAAGATTGGTTAAAAACCCTAATTGGAGGAGAATAAGCCTAGGGAGGACGAAAATGACCTAAATGTTCAACCAATGACTCAAAATCACTTATTGGATGCACAAGATTGGTTAAAAACCCTATTTGGACGACAATAAGCTTTGGGAGGTCGAAAATGACCTAAATGTTCAACCAATGACACAAATGTACTTATTGGATGCACAAGATTGGTTAAAAACCCTAATTGGAGGAGAATAAGCCTAGGGAGGACAAAAATGACCTAAATGTTCAACCAATGGCACAAAATCACTTATTGGATGCACAAGATTGGTTAAAAACCCTAATTCGACGAGAATAAGCCTAGGGAGGTCGAAAATGACCTAAATGTTCAACCAATGACACAAATGTACATATTTGATGCACAAGATTGGTTAAAAGCCCTAATTGGAGTAGAATAAGACTTGGGAGGACGAAAATGACCTAAATGTTCAACCAATGACACAAATGTACTTATTGGATGCACAAGATTTGTTAAAAACCCTAATTGGACGAGAATAAGACTTAGGAGGACGAAAAATGACCTAAATGTTCAACCAATGACACAAAATCACTTATTGGATGCACAAGATTGGTTAAAAACCCTAATTGGACGAGAATAAGCCATGGGAGGACGAAAATGACCTAAATGTTCAACCAATGACACAAATGTTTTTATTGGATGCACGAGATTTGTTAAAAACCCTAATTGGAGGAGAATAAGACTTAGGAGGACGAAAATGACCTAAATGTTCAACGAATGACACAAATGTACTTATTGGATGCACAAGATTTTTTAAAAACCCTAATTGGACGAGAATAAGCCTTGGGAGGACGAAAATGACCTAAATGTTCAACGAATGACACAAATGTACTTATTGGATGCACAAGATTTTTTAAAAACCCTAATTGGACGAGAATAAGCCTTGGGAGGACGAAAATGACCTAAATGTTCAACCAATTACACAAATGTACTTATTGGATGCACAAGATTGGTTAAAAAACCTAATTGGAAGAGAATAAGCCTTGGGAGGACGAAAATGACCAAAATGTTCAACCAATGACACAAAATCACTTATTGAATGCACAAGATTGGTTAAAAACCCTAATTGGACGAGAATAAGCCTTGGGATGACGAAAATGACCTAAATGTTCAACCAATGACACAAATGTACTTATTGGATGCACAAGATTGGTTAAAAACCCTAATTGGACGAGAATAAGCCTTGGGAGGACGAAAATGACCTAAATGTTCAACCAATGACACAAAATCACTTAATGGATGCACAAGATTGGTTAAAAACCCTAATTGGACGAGAATAAGCCTAGGGAGGACGAAAATGACCTAAATGTTCAACCAATGACACAAAAGTACTTATTGGATGCACAAGATTGGTTAAAAACCCTAATTGGACGAGAATAAGCCTCGGGAGGAAGAAAATGACCTAAATGTTCAACCAATGACACAAAATCACTTATTGGATGCACAAGATTGGTTAAAAACCCTAATTGGACGAGAATAAGCCTTGGGAGGACGAAAATGACCTAAATGTTCAACCAATGACACAAATGTACTTATTGGATTCACAAGATTGGTTAAAAACCCTAATTGGAAGAGAATAAGCCTTGGGAGGAAGAAAATGACCTAAATGTTCAACCAATGACACAAAATCACTTATTGGATGCACAAGATTGGTTAAAAACCCTAATTGGACGAGAATAAGCCTTGGGAGGACGAAAATGACCTAAATGTTTAACCAATGACACAAAATCACTTATTGGATGCACAAGATTGGTTAAAAACCCTAATTGGACGAGAAGAAGCCTTGGGAGGACGAAAATGACCTAAATGTTCAACCAATGACACAAATGTACTTATTGGATGCACAAGATTGGTTAAAAACCCTAATTGGACGAGAATAAGCCTTGGGAGGACGAAAATGACCTAAATGTTCAACCAATGACACAAATGTAGTTATTGGATGCACAAGATGGGTGAAAAACCCTAATTGGACGAGAATAAGCCTAGGGAGGACGAAAATGACCAAAATGTTCAATCAATGACTCAAAATCACTTATTGGATGCACAAGATTGGTTAAAAACCCTAATTGGACGAGAATAAGCCTTGGTAGGACGAAAATGACCTAAATGTTCAACCAATGACACAAAATCACTTATTGGATGCACAAGATTGGTTAAAAACCCTAATTGGACGAGAATAAGCCTAGGGAGGACGAAAATGACCTAAATGTTCAACCAATGACACAAATGTAGTTATTGGATGCACAAGATTGGTTAGAAACCCTAATTGGACGAGAATTAGCGTTGGGAGGACGAAAATGACCTAAATGTTCAACCAATGACACAAAATCACTTATTGGATGCACAAGATTGGTTAAAAACCCTAATTGGACGAGAATAAGCCTAGGGAGGACGAAAATGACCTAAATGTTCAACCAATGACACAAAATCACTTATTGGATGCACAAGATTGGTTAAAAACCCTAATTGGACGAGAATAAGCTTTTGGAGGTCATAAATGACCTAAATGTTCAACTAATGACACAAATGTACTTATTGGATGCACAAGATTGTTAAAAAACCCTAATTGGACGAGAATAAGTATTGGGAGGACGAAATTGACCTAAATGTTCAACCAATGACACAAAATCACTTATTGGATGCACAAGATTGGTTAAAAACCCTAATTGGACGAGAATAAGCCTTGGGAGGACGAAAATGACCTAAATGTTCAACCAATGACACAAATGTACTTATTGGATGCACAAGATTGGTTAAAAACCCTAATTGGACGAGAATAAGCCTTGGGAGGACGAAAATGACCTAAATGTTCAACCTATGACACAAATTTACTTATTGGATGCAAAAGATTGGTTAAAAACCCTAATTGGACGAGAATAAGCCTAGGGAGGATGAAAATGACCTAAATGTTCAACCAATGACACAAAATCACTTATTGGATGCACAAGATTGGTTAAAAACCCTAATTGGACGAGAATAAGCCTTGGGAGGACGAAAATGACCTAAATGTTCAACCAATGACACAAATGTACTTATTGGATGCACAAGATTTGTTAAAAACCCTAATTGGACGAGAATAAGACTTGGGAGGACCAAAATGACCTAAATTTTCAACCAATGGCACAAAATCACTTATTGGATGCACAAGATTGGTTAAAAACCCTAATTGGACGAGAATAAGCCTAGGGAGGACGAAAATGACCTAAATGTTCAACCAATGACACAAATGTACTTATTGGATGCACAAGATTGGTTAAAAACCCTAATTGGACGAGAATAAGCCTAGGGAGGACGAAAATGACCTAAATGTTCAACCAATGACCCAAATGTACTTATTGGATGCACAAGATTTGTTAAAAACCCTAATTGGACGAGAATAAGCCTAGGGAGGACGAAAATGACCTAAATGTTCAACCAATGACACAAAATCACTTATTGGATGCACAAGATTGGTTAAAAACCCTAATTGGACGAGAATAAACCTTCGGAGGACGAAAATGACCTAAATGTTCAACCAATGACACAAAATCACTTATTGGATGCACAAGATTGGTTAAAAACCCTAATTGGACGAGAATAAGCCTAGGGAGGACGAAAATGACCTAAATGTTCAACCAATTACACAAATGTACTTATTGGATGCACAAGATTGGTTAAAAACCATAATTGGAAGAGAATAAGCCTTGGGAGGACGAAAATGACCTAAATGTTCAACCAATGACACAAAATCACTTATTGGATGCACAAGATTGGTTAAAAACCCTAATTGGACGAGAATAAGCCTTGGGAGGACGAAAATGACCTAAATGTTCAACCAATGTCACAAATGTACGTATTGGATGCACAAGATTTGTTAAAAACCCTAATTGGACGAGAATAAGCCTTGGGAGGACGAAAATGACCTAAATGTTCAACCAATGACACAAAATCACTTATTGGATGCACAAGATTGGTTAAAAACCCTAATTGGACGAGAATAAGCCTTGGGAGGACGAAAATGACCTAAATGTTCAACCAATGACACAAATGTACTTATTGGATGCAAAAGATTGGTTAAAAACCCTAATTGGACGAGAATAAGCCTTGGGAGGACGAAAATGACTTAAATGATTAACCCATGACACAAATGTACTTATTGGATGCACAAGATTGGTTCAAAACCCTAATTGGACGAGAATAAGCCTTGGGAGGACAAAAATGACATAAATGTTCAACCAATGACACAAAATCATTTATTGGATGCACAAGATTGGTTAAAAACCCTAATTGGACGAGAATAAGCCTTGGGAGGACGAAAATGACCTAAATGTTCAACCAATGACACAAAATCACTTATTGGATGCACAAGATTGGTTAAAAACCCTAATTGGACGAGAATAAGCCTTGGGAGGACGAAAATGACCTAAATGATCAACCAATGACACAAATGTACTTATTGGGTGCACAAGATTGGTTAAAAACCCTAATTGGACGAGAATAAGCCTTGGGAGGACGAAAATGACCTAAATGTTCAACCAATGACACAAAATCACTTATTGGATGCACAAGATTGGTTAAAAACCCTAATTCGAAGAGAATAGGTCTTGGGAGGACGAAAATGAACTAAATGTTCAACCAATGACACAAAATCACTTATTGGATGCACAAGATTGCTTAAAAAGCCTAATTGGACGAGAATAAGCCTAGGGAGGATGAAAAATCACCTAAATGTTCAACCGATGACACAAATGTACTTATTGGATTCACAAGATTCGTTAAAAACCCTAATTGGACGAGAATAAGCCTTAAGGGGATGAAAATGACCTAAATGTTCAACCAACGACACAAAATCACTTATTGGATGCACAAGATTGGTTAAAAACCCTAATTGGAAGAGAATAGGCCTTGGGAGGACGAAAATGACCTAAATGTTCAACCAATGACACAAAATCACTTATTGGATGCATAAGATTAGTTAAAAACCCTAATTGGACGAGAATAAGCCTAGGGAGGACGAAAATCACCTAAATGTTCAACCAATGACACAAATGTACTTATTGGATTCACAAGATTGGTTAAAAACCCTAATTGGACGAGAATAAGCCTTAAGAGGATGAAAATGACCAAAATGTTCAACCAATGACACAAAATCACTTATTGGATGCACAAGATTGGTTAAAAACCCTAATTGGACGAGAATAAGCCTTGGGAGGACGAAAATGACCTAAATGTTCAACCAATGACACAAATGTACTTATTGGATGCTAAAGATTGGTTAAAAACCCTAATTGGACGAGAATAAGCCTTGGGAGGATGAAAATGACCTAAATGTTCAACCAATGACTCAAAATCACTTATTTGATGCACAAGATTGGTTAAAAACCCTAATTGGACGAGAATAAGCCTTGGGAGGATGAAAATGACCTAAATGTTCAACCAATGACACAAATGTACTTATTGGATTCACAAGATTGGTTAAAAACCCTAATTGGACGAGAATAAGCCTTAAGAGGATGAAAATGACCTAAATGTTCAACCAATGACACAAAATCACTTATTGGATGCACAAGATTGGTTAAAAACCCTAATTGGACGAGAATAAGCCTTGGGAGGACGAAAATGACCTAAATGTTCAACCAATGACACAAATGTACTTATTGGATGCAAAAGATTGGTTAAAAACCCTAATTGGACGAGAATAAGCCTTGGGATGACGAAAATGACCTAAATGTTCAACCAATGACACAAATGTACTTATTGGATGCACAAGATTGGTTAAAAACCCTAATTGGACGAGAATAAGCCTTGGGAGGACGAAAATGACCTAAATGTTCAACCAATGACACAAAATCACTTAATGGATGCACAAGATTGGTTAAAAACCCTAATTGGACGAGAATAAGCCTAAGGAGGACGAAAATGGCCTAAATGTTCAACCAATGACACAAATGTACTTACTGGATGCACAAGATTGGTTAAAACCCTGATTGGACGAGAATAAGCCTTGGGAGGTCGAAAATGACCTAAATGTTCAACCAACGACACAAATGTACTTATTGGATGCACAAGATTGGTTAAAAACCCTAATTGGACAAGAATAAGACTAGGGAGGACGAAAATGGCCTAAATGTTCAACCAATGACACAAATGTACTTATTGGATGCACAAGATTGGTTAAAAACCGTTATTGGAGGAGAATAAGCATAGGGAGGACGAAAATGACCTAAATGTTCAACCAATGACTCAAAATCACTTATTGGATGCACAAGATTGGTTAAAAACCCTTATTGGAGGAGAATAAGCCTTAGGAGGTCGAAAATGACCTAAATGTTCAACCAATGACACAAATGTACTTATTGGATGCACAAGATTGGTTTATAAGCCCTAATTGGATGAGAATAAGACTAGGGAGGACGAAAATGACCAAAATGTTCAACCAATGACACAAAATCACTTATTGGATGCACAAGATTGGTTAAAAACGTTAATTGGATTAGAATAAGCCTTGGGAGGTCAAAAATGACCTTAATGTTCAACCAATGACACAAATGTACTTATTTATATGCACAAGATTTGTTAAAAACCCTAATTGGACGAGAATAAGACTTGGGAGGACAAAAATGACCTAAATTTTCAACCAATGGCACAAAATCACTTATTGGATGCACAAGATTTGTTAAAAACCCTAATTGGACGAGAATAAGACTTGGGAGGACGAAAATGACCTAAATGTTCAACCAATGACACAAAATCACTTATTGGATGCACAAGATTGGTTAAAAACCCGAATTGGACGAGAATAAGCCTTGGGAGGACGAAAATGACCTAAATGTTCAACAAATGACACAAATGTACTTATTGGATGCACAAGATTTGTTAAAAACCCTAATTGGACGAGAATAAGACTTCGGAGGACGAAAATGACCTAAATGTTCAACCAATGACACAAAATCACTTATTGGATGCACAAGATTGGTTAAAAACCCTAATTGGACGAGAATAAGACTTGGGAGGACGAAAATGACGTAAATGTTCAACCAATTACACAAAATCACTTATTGGATGCACAAGATTGGTTAAAAACCCTAATTGGAAGAGAATAAGCCTTTGGAGGACGAAAATGACCTAAATGTTCAACCAATGACACAAATGTACATATTTGATGCACAAGATTGGTTAAAAGCCCTAATTGGAGTAGAATAAGACTTGGGAGGACGAAAATGACCTAAATGTTCAACCAATGACACAAATGTACTTATTGGATGCACAAGATTGGTTAAAAACCCTAATTGGACGAGAATAAGCCTTGGGAGGTCGAAAATGACCTAAATGTTCAACCAATGACACAAATGTACTTATTGGATGCACAAGATTGGTTAAAAACCCTAATTGGACGAGAATAAGACTAGGGAAGACGAAAATGACCTAAATGTTCAACCAATGACACAAATGTACTTATTGGATGCACAAGATTGGTTAAAAACCCTAATTGGACGACAATAAGCCTAGGGAGGACGAAAATGACCTAAATGTTCAACCAATGACACAAATGTACTTATTGGATGCACAAGATTGGTTAAAAACCCTAATTGGACGAGAATAAGCCTTGGGAGGACAAAAATGACCTAAATGTTCAACCAATGACACAAAAACACTTATTGGAAGCACAAGATTGGTTAAAAACCCTAATTGGACGAGAATAAGACTTGGGAGGACGAAAATGACCTAAATGTTCAACCAATGACACAAATGTACTTATTGGATGCACAAGATTGGTTAAAAACCCTAATTGGACGAGAAGAAGCCTTGGGAGGACGAAAATGACTTAAATGTTCAAGCAATGACACAAAATCACTTATTGGATGCACAAGATTGGTTAAAAACCCTAATTGGACGAGAATAAGCCTTGGGAGGACGAAAATGACCTAAATGTTCAAGCAATGAAATAAAATCACTTATTGGATGCACAAGATTGGTTAAAAACCCTAATTGGACGAGAATAAGCCTAGGGAGGACGAAAATGACCTAAATGTTCAACCAATGACACAAATGTACTTATTGGATGCACAAGATTGGTTAAAAACCCTAATTGGACGAGAATAAGCCTTGGGAGGACGAAAATGACCTAAATGTTCAACCAATGACACAAAATCACTTATTGGAAGCACAAGATTGGTTAAAAACCCTAATTGGACGAGAATAAGCCTTGGGAGTACGAAAGTGACCTAAATGTTCAATCAATGACACAAATGTACTAATTGGATGCACAAGATTGGTTAAAAACCCTAATTGGACGAGAATAAGCCTTGGGAGGACGAAAAATGACCTAAATGTTCAACCAATGACACAAAATCAGTTATTGGATGCACAAGATTGGTTAAAAACCCTAATTGGACGAGAATAAGCCTTGGGAGGACGAAAATGACCTAAATGTTCAACCAATGACACAAATATACTTATTGGATGCACAAGATTGGTTAAAAACCCTAATTGGATGAGAATAATCCTTGGGAGAACGAAAATGACCTAAATGTTCAACCAACGACACAAAATCACCTATTGGATGCACAAGATTGGTTAAAAACCCTAATTGGACGAGAATAAGCCTTGGATGGACGAAAATGACCTAAATGTTCAACCAATGACACAAATGTACTTATTGGATGCACAAGATTGGTTAAAAACCCTAATTGGACGAGAATAAGCCTTGGGAGGACGAAAATGACCTAAATGTTCAACCAATGACACAAATGTACTTATTGGATGCACAAGATTGGTTAAAAACCCTAATTGGACGAGAATAAGCCTTGGGAGGACGAAAATGACCTAAATGTTCAACCAATGACACAAAATCACTTATTGGATGCAAAAGATTTGTTAAAAACCCTAATTGGACGAGAATAAGCCTTGGGAGGACGAAAATGACCTAAATGTTCAACCAATGACACAAAATCACTTATTGGATGCATAAGATTGGTTAAAAACCCTATTTGGACGAGGATAAGCCTTGGGAGGAAGAAAATGACCTAAATGTTCAACCAATGACACAAATGTACTTATTGGATGCACAAGATTGGTTAAAAACCCTAATTGGACGAGAATAAGCCTTGGGAGGACGAAAATGACCTAAATGTTCAACCAATGACACAAATGTACTTATTGGATGCACAAAATTGGTTAAAAACACTAATTGGATGAGAAAAAGCCTAGGGAGGATGAAAATGACCTAAATGTTCAACCAATGACACAAAATCACTTATTGGATGCACAAGATTGGTTAAAAACCCTAATTGGACGAGAATAAGCATTGGGAGGACGAAAATGACCTAAATGTTCAACCAATGACACAAATTTACTTATTGGATGCACAAGATTGGTTAAAAACCCTAATTGGACGAGAAAAATCCTTGGGAGGACGAAAATGACCTAAATGTTCAACCAATGACACAAAATCACTTATTGGATGCACAAGATTGGTTAAAAACCCTAATTGGACGAGAATAAGCCTTGGGAGGACGAAAATGACCTAAATGTTCAACCAATGACACAAATGTACTTATTGGATGCACAAAATTGGTTAAAAACCCTAATTGGAGGAGAATATGCCTTGGGAGGACGAAAATAACCTTAATGTTCAAACAATGACACAAAATCACTTATTGGATGCACAAGATTGGTTAAAAACCCTAATTGGACGAGAATAAGCCTTGGGATGACGAAAATGACCTAAATGTTCAACCAATGACACAAATGTACTTATTGGATGCACAAGATTGGTTAAAAACCCTAATTGGACGAGAATAAGCCATGGGAGGACGAAAATGACCTAAATGTTCAACCAATGACACAAATTCACTTATTGGATGCACAAGATTGGTTAAAAACCCTAATTGGACGAGAATAAGCCTTGGGAGGACGAAAATGACCTAAATGTTCAACCAATGACATAAAATCACTTATTGGATGCACAAGATTGGTTAAAAACCCTAATTGGACGAGAATAAGCCTTGGGATGACGAAAATGACCTAAATGTTCAACCAATGACACAAATGTACTTATTGGATGCACAAGATTGGTTAAAAACCCTAATTGGACGAGAATAAGCCTTGGGAGGACGAAAATGACCTAAATGTTTAACCAATGACACAAAATCACTTATGGATGCACAAGATTGGTTAAAAACCCTAATTGGACGAGAATAAGCCTTGGAAGGACGAAAATGACCTAAATGTTCAACCAATGACACAAATGTACTTATTGGATGCACAAGATTGGTTAAAAACCCTAATTGGACGAGAATAAGCCTTGGGAGGACGAAAATGACCTAAATGTTCAACCAATGACACAAATGTACTTATTGGATGCACAAGATTGGTTAAAAACCCTAATTGGACGAGAATAAGCCTTGGGAGGACGAAAATGACCTAAATGTTCAACCAATGACACAAATGTACTTATTGGATGCACAAGATTGGTTAAAAACCCGAATTGGACGAGAATAAGCCATGGGAGGACGAAAATGACCTAAATGTTCAACCAATGACACAAATGTACTTATTGGATGCACAAGATTGGTTAAAAACCCTAATTGGACGAGAATAAGCCTTGGGAGGACGAAAATGACCTAAATGTTCAACCAATGACACAAAATCACTTATTGGATGCACAAGATTTGTTAAAAACCCTAATTGGACGAGAATAAGCCTAAGGAGGACGAAAATGACCTAAATGTTCAACCAATGACAATAATGTACTTATTGGATGCACAAGATTGGTTAAAAACCCTAATTGGACGAGAATAAGCCTTGGGAGGTCGAAAATGACCTAAATGTTCAACCAATGACACAAATGTACTTATTGGATGCACAAGATTGGTTAAAAACCCTAATTGGACGAGAATAAGCCTAGGGAGGGCGAAAATGACCTAAATGTTCAACCAATGACACAAAATAACTTATTGGATGCACAAGATTGGTTAAAAACCCTAATTGGAGGAGAATAAGCCTAGGGAGGACGAAAATGACCTAAATGTTCAACCAATGACACAAAATCACTTATTGGATGCACAAGATTGGTTAAAAACCCTAATTGGACGAGAATAAGCCTAGGGAGGTCGAAAATGACCTAAATGTTCAACCAATGACACAAATGTACATATTTGATGCACAAGATTGGTTAAAAGCCCTAATTGGAGGAGAATAAGCCTAGGGAGGACGAAAATGACCTAAATGTTCAACCAATGACTCAAAATCACTTATTGGATGCACAAGATTGGTTAAAAACCCTTATTGGAGGAGAATAAGCCTTGGGAGGTCGAAAATGACCTAAATGTTCAACCAATGACACAAATGTACTTATTGGATGCACAAGATTGGTTAAAAGCCCTGATTGGATGAGAATAAGACTAGGGAGGACGAAAATGACCAAAATGTTCAACCAATGACACAAAATCACTTATTGGATGCACAAGATTGGTTAAAAACCCTAATTGGATGAGAATAAGCCTTGGGAGGTCAAAAATGACCTTAATGTTCAACCAATGACACAAATGTACTTATTGGATGCACAAGATTTGTTAAAAACCCTAATTGGACGAGAATAAGACTTGGGAGGACAAAAATGACCTAAATTTTCAACCAATGGCACAAAATCACTTATTGGATGCACAAGATTTGTTAAAAACCCTAATTGGACGAGAATAAGACTTGGGAGGACGAAAATGACCTAAATGTTCAACCAATGACACAAAATCACTTTTTGGATGCACAAGATTGGTTAAAAACCCGAATTGGACGAGAATAAGCCTTGGGAGGACGAAAATGACCTAAATGTTCAACCAATGACACAAATGTACTTATTGGATGCACAAGATTGGTTAAAAACCCTAATTGGAAGAGAGTAAGCCTTGGGAGGACGAAAATGACCTAAATGTTCAACCAATGACACAAAATCACTTATTGGATGCACAAGATTGGTTAAAAACCCTAATTGGACGAGAATAAGCCTTGGGAGGACGAAAATGACCTAAATGTTCAACGAATGACACAAAATCACTTATTGGTTGCACAAGATTGGTTAAAAACCCTAATTTGACGAGAATAAGCCTTGGGAGGACTAAAATGACCTAAATGTTCAACCAATGACACAAATGTACTTATTGGATGCACAAGATTGGTTAAAAACCCTAATTGGACGAGAATAAGCCTTGGGAGGACGAAAATGACCTAAATGTTCAACCAATGACACAAAATCACTTATTGGATGCACAAGATTGGTTAAAAACCCTAATTGGCCGAGAATAAGCCTAGTGAGGACGAAAATGACCTAAATGTTCAACAAATGACACAAATGTACTTATTGGATGCACTAGATTGGTTAAAAACCCTAATTGGACGAGAATAAGCCTTGGGAGGACGAAAATGACCTAAATGTTCAACCAATGACACAAATGTACTTATTGGATGCACAAGATTGGTTAAAAACCCTAATTGGACAAGAATAAGACTAGGGAAGACGAAAATGACCTAAATGTTCAACCAATGACACAAGTGTACTTATTGGATGCACAAGATTGGTTAAAAACCCTAATTGGAGGAGAATAAGCCTAGGGAGGACGAAAATGACCTAAATGTTCAACCAATGACTCAAAATCACTTATTGGATGCACAAGATTTGTTAAAAACCCTTATTGGAGGAGAATAAGCCTTGGGAGGTCGAAAATGACCTAAATGTTCAACCAACGACACAAATGTACTTATTGGATGCACAAGATTGGTTAAAAGCCCTAATTGGACGAGAATATGACTACGGAGGACGAAAATGACCAAAATGTTCAACCAATGACACAAAATCACTTATTGGATGCACAAGATTGGTTAAAAACCCTAATTGGATGAGAATAAGCCTTGGGAGGTCAAAAATGACCTTAATGTTCAACCAATGACACAAATGTACTTATTGGATGCACAAGATTTGTTAAAAACCCTAATTGGACGAGAATAAGACTTGGGAGGACAAAAATGACCTAAATTTTCAACCAATGGCACAAAATCACTTATTGGATGCACAAGATTTGTTTAAAACCCAAATTGGACGAGAAAAAGACTTGGGAGGACGAAAATGACCTAAATGTTCAACCAATGACACAAAATCACTTATTGGATGCACAAGATTGGTTAAAAACCCAAATTGGACGAGAATAAGCCTTGGGAGGACGAAAATGACCTAAATGTTCAACCAATGACACAAATGTACTTATTGGATGCACAAGATTTGTTAAAAACCCTAATTGGATGAGAATAAGACTTCGGAGGACGAAAATGACCTAAATGTTCAACCAATGACACAAAATCACTTATTGGATGCACAAGATTGGTTAAAAACCCTAATTGGACGAGAATAAGCCTTGGGAGGACGAAAATGACCTAAATGTTCAACCAATGACACCAAATTACTTATTGGATGCACAAGATTGGTTTAAAACCCTAATTGGACGAGAATAGGCCTTGGGAGGACGAAAATGACCTAAATGTTCAACCAATGACACAAAATCACTTATTGGATGCACAAGATTGGTTAAAAACCCTAATTGGACGAGAATAAGCCTTGGGAGGACGAAAATGACCTAAATGTTCAACCAATGACACAAATGTACTTATTGGATGCACAAAATTGGTTAAAAACCCTAATTGGAGGAGAATATGCCTTGGGAGGACGAAAATAACCTTAATGTTCAAACAATGACACAAAATCACTTATTGGATGCACAAGATTGGTTAAAAACCCTAATTGGACGAGAATAAGCCTTGGGATGACGAAAATGACCTAAATGTTCAACCAATGACACAAATGTACTTATTGGATGCACAAGATTGGTTAAAAACCCTAATTGGACGAGAATAAGCCTTGGGAGGACGAAAATGACCTAAATGTTCAACCAATGACACAAAATCACTTATTGGATGCACAAGATTGGTTAAAAACCCTAATTGGACGAGAATAAGCCTAAGGAGGACAAAAATGACATAAATGTTCAACCAATGACAAAAATGTACTTATTGGATGCACAAGATTGGTTAAAAACCCTAATTGGACGAGAATAAGCCTAAGGAGGACGAAAATGACCTAAATGTTCAACCAATGACACAAATGTACTTATTGGATGCACAAGATTGGTTAAAAACCCTAATTGGACGAGAATAAGACTAGGGAAGACGAAAATGACCTAAATGTTCAACCAATGACACAAATGTACTTATTGGATGCACAAGATTGGTTAAAAACCCTAATTGGACGACAATAAGCCTAGGGAGGACGAAAATGACCTAAATGTTCAACCAATGACACAAATGTACTTATTGGATGCACAAGATTGGTTAAAAACCCTAATTGGACGAGAATAAGCCTTGGGAGGACGAAAATGACCTAAATGTTCAACCAATGACACAAATGTACTTATTGGATGCACAAGATTGGTTAAAAACACTAATTGGACGAGAATAAGGCTATGGAGGACGAAAATGACCTAAATGTTCAACTAATGACAGAAAATCACTTATTGGATGCACAAGATTGGTTAAAAACCCTAATTGGACGAGAATAAGCCTTGGGAGGACGAAAATGACCTAAATGTTCAACCAATGACACAAATGTACTTATTGGATGCACAAGATTGGTTAAAAACCCTAATTGGACGAGAATAAGCCTTGGGAGGACGAAAATGACCTAAATGTTCAACAAAGGACACAAAATCACTTATTGGATGCACAAGATTGGTTAAAAACCCTAATTGGACGAGAATAAGCCTTGGGAGGACGAAAATGACCTAAATGTTCAACCAATGACACAAAATCACTTATTGGATGCACAAGATTGGTTAAAAACCCTAAATGGACGATAATAAGCTTTGGGAGGACGAAAATGACCTAAATGTTCAAACAATGACACAAAATCACTTATTGGATGCACAAGATTGGTTAAAAACCCTAATTGGACGAGAATAAGCCTTGGGAGGACGAAAATGACCTAAATGTTCAACCAATGACAGAAAATCACTTATTGGATGCACAAGATTAGTTAAAAACTCTAATTGGAGGAGAATAAGCCTTTGGAGGACGAAAATGACCTAAATGTTCAACCAATGACACAAATGTAGTTATTGGATGCACAAGATTGGTTAAAAACCCTAATTGGAGGAGAATAAGCCTAGGGAGGACAAAAATGACCTAAATGTTCAACCAATGGCACAAAATCACTTATTGGATGCACAAGATTGGTTAAAAACCCTAATTGGACGAGAATAAGCCTAGGGAGGTCGAAAATGACCTAAATGTTCAACCAATGACACAAATGTACATATTTGATGCACAAGATTGGTTAGAAGCCCTAATTGGAGTAGAATAAGACTTGGGAGGACGAAAATGACCTAAATGTTCAACCAATGACAGAAAATCACTTATTGGATGCACAAGATTAGTTAAAAACTCTAATTGGACGAGAATAAGCCTTTGGAGGACGAAAATGACCTAAATGTTCAACCAATGACACAAATGTACTTATTGGATGCACAAGATTGGTTAAAAAACCCTAATTGGAGGAGAATAAGCCTAGGGAGGACAAAAATGACCTAAATGTTCAACCAATGGCACAAAATCGCTTATTGGATGCACAAGATTGGTTAAAAACCCTAATTGGACGAGAATAAGCCTAGGGAGGTCGAAAATGACCTAAATGTTCAACCAATGACACAAATGTACATATTTGATGCACAAGATTGGTTAAAAGCCCTAATTGGAGTAGAATAAGACTTGGGAGGACGAAAATGACCTAAATGTTCAACCAATGACACAAATGTACTTATTGGATGCACAAGATTTGTTAAAAACCCTAATTGCACGAGAATAAGACTTAGGAGGACGAAAATGACCTAAATGTTCAACCAATGACACAAAATCACTTATTGGATGCACAAGATTAGTTAAAAACTCTAATTGGACGAGAGTTAGCCTAAGGAGGACGAAAATGACCTAAATGTTCAACCAATGACACAAATGTACTTATTGGATGCACAAGATTGGTTAAAAACCCTAATTGGACGAGAATAAGCCTTGGGAGGTCGAAAATGACCTAAATGTTCAACCAATGACACAAATGTACTTATTGGATGCACAAGATTGGTTAAAAACCCTAATTGGACGAGAATAAGACTAGGGAAGACGAAAATGACCTAAATGTTCAACCAATGACACAAATGTACTTATTAGATGCAAGAGATTGGTTAAAAACCCTAATTGGACGACAATAAGCCTAGGGAGGACGAAAATGACCTAAATGTTCAACCAATGACACAAATGTACTTATTGGATGCACAAGATTGGTTAAAAACCCTAATTGGACGAGAATAAGCCTTGGGAGGACGAAAATGACCTAAATGTTCAACCAGTGATAGCAAATCACTTATTGGATGCACAAGATTAGTTAAAAACTCTAATTGGACGAGAGTAAGCCTTTGGAGGACGAAAATGATCTAAATGTTCAACCAATGACACAAATGTACATATTTGATGCACAAGATTGGTTAAAAACCCTAATTGGACGAGAATAAGACTTAGGAGGACGAAAATGACCTAAATGTTCAACCAATGACATAAAATCACTTATTGGATGCACAAGATTGGTTAAAAACCCTAATTGGACGAGAATAAGCCTTGGGAGGACGAAAATGACCTAAATGTTCAACCAATGACACAAATGTACTTATTGGATGCAAAAGATTTGTTAAAAACCCTAATTGGACGAGAATAAGACTTCGGAGGACGAAAATGACCTAAATAATCAACCAATGACACAAAATCACTTATTGGATGCACAAGATTGGTTAAAAACCCTAATTGGACGAGAATAAGCCTTGGGATGACGAAAATGACCTAAATGTTCAACCAATGACACAAATGTACTTATTGGATGCAAAGATTGGTTAAAAACCCTAATTGGACGAGAATAAGCCTAGGGAGGACGAAAATGACCTAAATGTTCAACCAATGACACAAATGTACTTATTGGATGCACAAGATTGGTTAAAACCCCTAATTGGACGAGAATAAGCCTTCGGAGGACGAAAATGACCTAAATGTTCAACCAATGACACAAAATCACTTATTGGATGCACAAGATTGGTTAAAAACCCTAATTGGACGAGAATAAGCCTTGGGAGGACGAAAATGACCTAAATTTTTAACCAATGACACAAATGTACTTTTTGGATGCACAAGATTGGTTAAAAACCCTAATTGGACGAGAATAAGCCTTGGGATGACGAAAATGACCTAAATGTTCAACCAATGACACAAACTCACTTATCGGATGAACAAGATTGGTTAAAAACCCTAATTGGACGAGAATAAGCCTTTGGACGACGGAAATGACCTAAACGTTCAACCAATGACACAAATGTACTTATTGGATGCACAAGATTTGTTAAAAACCCTAATTGGACGAGAATAAGACTTCGGAGGACGAAAATGACCTAAATGTTCAACCAATGACACAAAATCACTTATTGGATGCACAAGATTGGTTAAAAACCCTAATTGGACGAGAATAAGCCTTGGGAGGATGAAAATGACCTAAATGTTCAACCAATGACACAAATGTACTTATTGGATGCACAAGATTGGTTAAAAACCCTAATTGGAGGAGAATAAGCCTAGGGAGGACGAAAATGACATAAATGTTCAACCAATGACTCAAAATCACTTATTGGATGCACAATATTGGTTAAAAACCCTAATTGGACGACCAAAAGCTTTGGGAGGTCGAAAATGACCTAAATGTTCAACCAATGACACAAATGTACTTATTGGATGCACAAGATTTGTTAAAAACCCTAATTGGACGAGAATAAGACTTCGGAGGACGAAAATGACCTAAATGTTCAACCAATGACACAAAATCACTTATTGGATGCACAAGATTGGTTAAAAACCCTAATTGGACGAGAATAAGCCTTGGGAGGACGAAAATGACATAAATGTTCAACCAATGACACAAAATCACTTATTGGATGCACAAGATTGGTTAAAAACCCTAATTGGACGAGAATAAGCCTTGGGATGACGAAAATGACCTAAATGTTCAACCAATGACACAAATGTACTTATTGGATGCACAAGATTGGTTAAAAACCCTAATTGGAAGAGAATAAGCCTTGGGAGGACGAAAATGACCTAAATGTTCAACCAATGACACAAAATCACTTATTGGATGCACAAGATTGGTTAAAAACCCTAATTGGACGAGAATAAGCCTTGGGATGACGAAAATGACCTAAATGTTCAACCAATGACACAAATGTACTTATTGGATGCACAAGATTGGTTAAAAACCCTAATTGGACGAGAATAAGCCTAGGGAGGACGAAAATGACCTAAATGTTCCACCAATGACACAAAATCATTTAATGGATGCACAAGATTGGTTAAAAACCCTAATTGGACGAGAATAAGCCTTAGGAGAACGAAAATGACCTAAATCTTCAACCAATGACACAAATGTACTTATTGGATGCACAAGATTGGTTAAAAACCCTAATTGGACGAGAATAAGCCTTGGGAGGACGAAAATGACCTAAATGTTCAACCAATGACACAAATGTACTTATTGGATGCACAAGATTGGTTAAAAACCCTAATTGGACGAGAATAAGCCTTGGGAGGACGAAAATGACCTAAATGTTCAACCAGCGACACAAAATCACTTATTGGATGCACAAGATTGGTTAAAAACTCTAATTGGACGAGAATAATCCGTGGGAGGACGAAAATGACCTAAATGTTCAACCAATGACACAAATGTACTTATTGGATGCACAAGATTGGTTAAAAACCCTAATTGGACGAGAATAAGCCTTGGGAGGACGAAAATGACCTAAATGTTCAACCAATGTCACAAATGTACTTATTGGATGCACATGATTGGTTAAAAACCCTAATTGGACGAGAATAAGCCTTGGGAGGACGAAAATGACCTAAATGTTCAACCAATGACACAAAATCACTTATTGGATGCACAAGATTGGTTAAAAACCCTAATTGGACGAGAATAAGCCTTGGGAGGACGAAAATGACCTAAATGTTCAACCAATGACACAAAATCACTTATTGGATGCACAAGATTGGATAAAAACCGTAACTGGACGAGAATAAGCCTTGGGAGGACGAAAATGACGTAAATGTTCAACCAATGACACAAATGTACTTATTGGATGCACAAGATTGGTTAAAAACCCGAATTGGACGAGAATAAGCCTTGGGAGGACGAAAATGACCTAAATGTTCAACCAATGACACAAATGTACTTAATGGATGCACAAGATTGGTTAAAAACTGTAATTGGACGAGAATAAGCCTTGGGAGGACGAAAATGACCTAAATGTTCAACCAATGACACAAAATCACTTATTGGATGCACAAGATTGGTTAAAAACCCTAATTGGACGAGAATAAGCCTTGGGAGGACGAAAATGACCTAAATGTTCAACCAATGTCACAAATGTACGTATTGGATGCACAAGATTTGTTAAAAACCCTAATTGGACGAGAATAAGCCTTGGGAGGACGAAAATGACCTAAATGTTCAACCAATGACACAAAATCACTTATTGGATGCACAAGATTGGTTAAAAACCCTAATTGGACGAGAATAAGCCTTGGGAGGACGAAAATGACCTAAATGTTCAACCAATGAGACAAAAGTACTTATTGGATGCACAAGATTGGTTAAAAACCCTAATTGGACGAGAATAAGCCTTGGGAGGACGAAAATGACCTAAATGTTCAACCAATGACACAAAATCACTTATTGGATGCACAAGATTGGTTAAAAACCCTAATTGGACGAGAATAAGCCTTGGGAGGACGAAAATGACCTAAATGTTCAACCAATGACACTAAATCACTTATTGGATGCACAAGATTTCTTAAAAACCCTAATTGGACGAGAATAAGCCTTGGGAGGACGAAAATGACCTAAATGTTCAACCAATGACACAAAATCACTTATTGGATGCACAAGATTGGTTAAAAACCCTAATTGGACGAGAATAAGCCTTGGGAGGACGAAAATGACCTAAATGTCAACCAATGACACAAAATCACTTATTGGATGCACAAGATTGGTTAAAAACCCTAATTGGACGAGAATAAGCCTTGGGAGGACGAAAATGACCTAAATGTTCAACCAATGACACAAAATCACTTATTGGATTTACAAGATTGGTTAAAAACCCTAATTGGACGAGAATAAGCCTTGGGAGGACGAAAATGACCTAAATGTTCAACCAATGACACAAAATCACTTATTGGATGCACAAGATTGGTTAAAAACCCTAATTGGACGAGAATAAGCCTTGGGAGGACGAAAATGACCTAAATGTTCAACCAATGACACAAAATCACTTATTGGATGCACAAGATTGGTTAAAAACCCTAATTGGACCAAAATAAGCCTTGGGAGGACGAAAATGACCTAAATGTTCAACCAATGACACAAATGTACTTATTGGATGCACAAGATTGGTTAAAAACCCTAATTGGACGAGAATAAGCCTAGGGAGGACGAAAATGACCTAAATGTTCAACCAATGACACAAAATCACTTATTGGATGCACAACATTCGTTAAAAACCCTAATTGGACGAGAATAAGCCTTGGGAGGACGAAAATGAACTAAATGTTCAACCAATGACACAAATGTACTTATTGGATGCACAAGATTGGTTAAAACCCCTAATTGGTCGAGAATAAGCCTAGGGAGGACAAAAATGATCTAAATGTTCAACCAATGACACAAAATCACTTATTGGATGCACAAGATTGGTTAAAAACCCTAATTGGACGAGAATAAGCATTGGGAGGACGAAAATGACCTAAATGTTCAACCAATGACACAAATGTACTTATTGGATGCACAAGATTGGTTAAAAACCCTAATTGGACGAGAATAAGCCATGGGAGGACGAAAATGACCTAAATGTTCAACCAATGACACAAAATCACTTATTGGATGCACAAGATTGGTTGAAAACCCTAATTGGACAAGAATAAGCCTTGGGAGGACGAAAATGACCTAAATGTTCAACCAATGACACAAAATCACTTATTGGATGCACAAGATTGGTTAAAAACCCTAATTGGACCAGAATAAGCTTAGGGAGGACGAAAATGACCTAAATGTTCAACCAATGACACAAATGTACTTATTGGATGCACAAGATTGGTTAAAAACCCTAATTGGACGAGAATAAGCCTAGGGAGGACGAAAATGACCTAAATGTTCAACCAATGACACAAAATCACTTATTGGATGCACAAGATTGGTTAAAAATCCTAAATGGACGAGAATAAGCCTAAGGAGGACGACAATGACCTAAATGTTCAACCAATGACACAAAATCACTTATTGGATGCACAAGATTGGTTAAAAACCCTAATTGGACGAAAGTAAGCCTTGGGAGGACGAAAATGACCTAAATGTTCAACCAATGACACAAATGTACTTATTGGATGCACAAGATTGGTTAAAAACCCTAATTGGACGAGAATAAGCCTAGGGAGGACGAAAATGACCTAAATGTTCAACCAATGACACAAATTTACTTATGGGATGCACAAGATTGGTTAAAAACCCTAATTGGACGAGAATAAGCCTTGGGAGGACGAAAATGACCTAAATGTTCAACCAATGACACAAATGTACTTATTGGATGCACAAGATTGGTTAAAAACCCTAATTGGACGAGAATAAGCCTAGGGAGGACGAAAATGACCTAAATGTTCAACCAATGACACAAAATCACTTATTGGATGCACAAGATTGGTTAAAAACCCTAATTGGACGAGAATAAGGCTTTGGAGGACGAAAATGACCTAAATGTTCAACCAATGACACAAAATCACTTATTGGATGCACAAGATTGGTTAAAAACCCTAATTGGACGAGAATAAGCCTTGGGAGGACGAAAATTACCTAAATGTTCAACCAATGACACAAATGTACTTATTGGATGCACAAGATTGGTTAAAAACCCTAATTGGAGGAGAATAAGCCTAGGGAGGACGAAAATGACCTAAATGTTCAACCAATGACTCAAAATCACTTATTGGATGCACAAGATTGGTTAAAAACCCTTATTGGAGGAGAATAAGTTTTGGGAGGTCGAAAATGACCTAAATGTTCAACCAATGACACAAATGTACTTATTGGATGCACAAGATTGGTTAAAAACCCTAATTGGACGAGAATAAGCCTTGGGAGGTCGAAAATGACCTAAATGTTCAACCAATGACACAAATGTACTTATTGGATGCACAAGATTGGTTAAAATCCCTAATTGGACAAGAATAAGACTAGGGAGGACGAAAATGACCTAAATGTTCAACCAATTACACAAATGTACTTATTGGATGCACAAGATTGGTTAAAAACCCTAATTGGAGGAGAATAAGCCTAGGGAGGACGAAAATGACCTAAATGTTCAACCAATGACTCAAAATCACTTATTGGATGCACAAGATTGGTTAAAAACCCTTATTGGAGGAGAATAAGCCTTGGGAGGTCGAAAATGACCTAAATGTTCAACCAATGACACAAATGTACTTATTGGATGCACAAGATTGGTTAAAAGCCTTAATTGGACGAGAATAAGACTATGGAGGACGAAAATGACCAAAATGTTCAACCAATGACACAAAATCACTTATTGGATGCACAAGATTGGTTAAAAACCCTAATTGGATGAGAATAAGCCTTGGGAGGTCAAAAATGACCTTAATGTTCAACCAATGACACAAATGTACTTATTGGATGCACAAGATTTGTTAAAAACCCTAATTGGACGAGAATAAGACTTGGGAGGACAAAAATGACCTAAATTTTCAACCAATGGCACAAAATCACTTATTGGATGCACAAGATTGGTTAAAAGCCCTAATTGGAGTAGAATAAGACTTGGGAGGACGAAAATGACCTAAATGTTCAACCAATAACACAAATGTACTTATTGGATGCACAAGATTGGTTAAAAACCCTAATTGGAGGAGAATAAGCCTAGGGAGGACGAAAATGACCTAAATGTTCAACCAATGACTCAAAATCACTTATTGGATGCACAAGATTGGTTAAAAACCCTATTTGGACGACAATAAGCTTTGGGAGGTCGAAAATGACCTAAATGTTCAACCAATGACACAAATGTACTTATTGGATGCACAAGATTGGTTAAAAACCCTAATTGGAGGAGAATAAGCCTAGGGAGCACAAAAATGACCTAAATGTTCAACCAATGGCACAAAATCACTTATTGGATGCACAAGATTGGTTAAAAACCCTAATTGGACGAGAATAAGCCTAGGGAGGACGAAAATGACCTAAATGTTCAACCAATGACTCAAAATCACTTATTGGATGCACAAGATTGGTTAAAAACCCTTATTGGAGGAGAATAAGCCTTGGGAGGTCGAAAATGACCTAAATGTTCAACCAATGACACAAATGTACTTATTGGATGCACAAGATTGGTTAAAAGCCCTGATTGGATGAGAATAAGACTAGGGAGGACGAAAATGACCAAAATGTTCAACCAATGACACAAAATCACTTATTGGATGCACAAGATTGGTTAAAAACCCTAATTGGATTAGAATAAGCCTTGGGAGGTCAAAAATGACCTTAACGTTCAACCAATGACACAAATGTACTTATTGGATGCACAAGATTTGTTAAAAACCCTAATTGGACGACAATAAGACTTCGGAGGACGAAAATGACCTAAATAATCAACCAATGACACAAAATCACTTATTGGATGCACAAGATTGGTTAAAAACCCTAATTGGACGAGAATAAGCCTTGGGATGACGAAAATGACCTAAATGTTCAACCAATGACACAAATGTACTTATTGGATGCACAAGATTGGTTAAAAACCCTAATTGGACGAGAATAAGCCTAGGGAGGACGAAAATGACCTAAATGTTCAACCAATGACACAAATGTACTTATTGGATGCACAAGATTGGTTAAAAACTTTAATTGGACGAGAATAAGACTAGGGAGGACGAAAATGACCTAAATGTTCAACCAATGACACAAATGTACTTATTGGATGCAAAAGATTGGTTAAAAACGCTAATTGGAGGAGAATAAGCCTAGGGAGGACGAAAATGACCTAAATGTTCAACCAATGACTCAAAATCACTTATTGGATGCACAAGATTGGTTAAAAACCCTTATTGGAGGAGAATAAGCCTTGGGAGCTCGAAAATGACCTAAATGTTCAACCAATGACACAAATGTCTTTATTGGATGCACAAGATTGGTTAAAAGCCCTAACTGGACGAGAATAAGACTACGGAGGACGAAAATGACCAAAATGTTCAACCAATGACACAAAATCACTTATTGGATGCACAAGATTGGTTAAAAACCCTAATTGGATGAGAATAAGCCTTGGGAGGTCAAAAATGACCTTAATGTTCAACCAATGACACAAATGTACTTATTGGATGCACAAGATTTGTTAAAAACCCTAATTGGACGAGAATAAGACTTGGGAGGACAAAAATGACCTAAATTTTCAACCAATGGCACAAAATCACTTATTGGATGCACAAGATTTGTTAAAAACCCTAATTGGACGAGAATAAGACTTGGGAGGACGAAAATGACGTAAATGTTCAACCAATGACACAAAATCACTAATTGGATGCACAAGATTTGTTAAAAACCCTAATTGGACGAGAATAAGACTTCGGAGGACGAAAATGACCTAAATGTTCAACCAATGACACAAAATCACTTATTGGATGCACAAGATTGGTTAAAAACCCTAATTGGACGAGAATAAGCCGTGGGAGGACGAAAATGACCTAAATGTTCAACCAATGACAGCAAAACACTTATTGGATGCACAAGATTAGTTAAAAACTCTAATTGGACGAGAATAAGCCTTTGGAGGACGAAAATGACCTAAATGTTCAACCAATGACACAAATGTACTTATTGGATGCACAAGATTGGTTAAAAAACCCTAATTGGAGGAGAGTAAGCCTAGGGAGGACAAAAATGACCTAAATGTTC